>JAAAIY010000013.1:0-23919 GCA_016098105.1 Actinomortierella wolfii
GCCTGTGAGAGATCAGCAGGCAATGCATAGCATTCTTTGGCGGCACAAGGCTGTCCTCCTCTCAGTGCACGATAGACACACCCAAAGCCACCCGAACCCATCTGGTCACCAAGCTCAAATGAAGACTAGCGAGGGAAAGAGAAAGGATTGTCCACGTTAACCATGGTATTGTATGTAGCAAGCGCATCATGTCCTAAAAAAAAAAAAAAAAAAGTACCATCTTTTTGAGGTTTCCACGGTAGAGAAAATGTCGAATGGTGATGAAATGAAGAATGAGGAGAAATTCAGATGCATAGCCCTCGTGAGAATATCTCATGGGGCATGTCACTTGGGTAACACATGTGTAATACCCTTCCTTCCTAGCTCAAAGTGCTTGCTATTCGCGTCATTATTGATGGTAACCGCCTCTTGTAGATGGTGCGTGACTAGAACACAGTGATACAGAGTGCATTTATTTTAACGCGCTCCACTCTTGCCAGTTGTATGATCGCAAAAATGAACAGCGCAATACAGAGCGTTCAAGCCCTTATTACTCCCTCTTGCAGGAAGCACTGGTACATTTTCCATAGGCTCTATATGGTTGTCCATATCATTTTTCTATATGATGCCTTTTAGAGGATATGGTTAGTGAAGGTCAACCTCTCTCATTGTTGTCCAACTCTATATATTATGAAAGAAGCTGGAAGCATCAAGACTAACAGTTGTGGTTGGATCGATACCTCTCTTTGTTGTGTGAGGAGGGGACACGATGAAATCACAAGATCCTCATGGCGCAGTCAGCGTGTTTACAATTGGAATTCCCTTCTTGGCCACGCTCCAACAACTTTTTATTCGTTGGATCGTGAAAGAGTAAGTGTATTTTGTCAGCCATGTAACCATTCATTTCTTGCTGCTGTGAGCGTGTTGATGGCCTACCATATGGGTTGAAACGTGATCCTCGTACGTATGAGCTTCCTCCTCTTGTTCTTGGCCTTAAACCTGAGGCGTCGCCAGTGGCTGATGAGAAAATATATAGTTCTATTTGCAACTCATTGTACTTTGTACTTGGTTCTGCTCTTGAACGACTCTTTCCTTTGTCTTGAGAACGTCTATCCACAACCTGGCTCTCCTGGACCTCAGGTGGCAATTCGGGGCCGAATCAGGGGTCCCATATGTATCGGCCATCTGTAAGGGGGAGCAGGTACGCCTGTTGGTAGAGATGGGTCATGTAGTACCGACCAGCCTCCACCATACTGGGGCAGCTAGAAGATCATGGTGGAAGCAAATTTTGCACCGAACACAGCACGTTCGACGCATGTCAATATAACCAACAAAATCTTTTGTGTCCGATCCACATCGTTTGCATGTTAGACATGTGTATAGCACCGTAGACGAGAATGTATATCACACTGTGAGGCCTTCTCTTCGGTCTGTCCATGAAGAAATGCCTCTTGAAGGTATTTTACCATGGAATAATCAGATTGTTGGTATCGATCGATCCTATTGAGTAACCTCGACGAAGGTAAAACCATCCAGCTCTCTCTTGGAGCAGGCGGCACACTTGGTCGGAGGATCCAGCGATGTTGTAGTAGCGATCAACGTCATCGTCAGCCTCAACTGGAACGTCAGATAAAAGTCTGTTGGGGCTCGCGAGGTGGGCGACAACAACAGCTAGTGAAGGATCAAAAGGCGCAATAGTGGTTATCATTACAGTGGATCGAATGCTGCTGGTGCTAACGCCGTGCCCTGGTCATCGAGAATCTGGACTCGACCTGGACACGGACTTGGTTGTGCCACCTTCAGATACCTGTGAGACACGCTTTGCCAAGAATGGTGGAGCGTGACTGTTCCAAAATTTGGAGTAAGGTCACGTTCAAAGCGTAACCTACCACATTCCCATAACACTTGTATAAGAGAACTTTCAAACCCTCCCATGCATGATTTCCACGCAACATGAGTAGCCCACCGGTGGATGACCCCAGGAGCTGGAGCCCTGTACGGGTCGCACAGTGGATGCGTGACAATTTTCCGATATCGGAGGAATCAATTCAACTTTTCATTGGTAATGCAATGATGTACATGAAGTGGCGCGCTCGAAACGAGTGCAATTGTTGTGAGGGACGTTGTTTGGGTCTGTTGAGGGGATATGCAGCCAAGCGTGAAATCCTAACCAGAGAACATGCCTTTCTCCTCTCCCTCTCTTCCTTCTTTCATTTCCTTCTACAGCTAATGATGTAGACGGCGAGGTCTTGATGGACCACCACCTGAATCATGATAATCTGAAAAATGACTTCAAAGTTCAAAGGTTCGGAGCAAGGTGCAAGATCCTATCGTCGATTAAGCTTCTTGAACGTAATAATCAATCGGGCTGGGAAAACAAACAAACAAACAAACAAAAATAGTGATCCTGTGGGTTTGTCACAATGGTTACGAGGCATTGTGTTTTGCTAACTACTTCAACCTCTTGTCAACTGGATAACTAGGTCAATGTTCCGTATCATCAACCTCACCAACCACCGGACTTGGAGTGTCGATATCGCCTCTGGAGGGTGATGGTGCAAATATTGGCAGATTTCAAACAGAGGCTGGATCAACTGCTCAGGGAACTGTTTCCCAACACTCAGTCCACTTCAAGCCTGAAGATGAAGACATTGAAATCCGTCTATTGGAGACACCTTTGACGCTTTTGAGGAATAGTGACAGCATAGATGAAAGTGGAGTTGATTCCGATGAGAGTATGAGGAGTTCGATGTCATATGACTCGTCTAGTGATGACATACCTCTTTCGACGCTCAGGAAACGAAATGCACGGGGATTGTCTGTGTCAACAAAATCAAGCACCCATAAATCGAAACGGAGAGCGTCTGTGGCGGCACCACACCGGCAAGGGTTTCCGACTCGAATCGACTCTGCACCGAAATCAACTTCACCTCCAGCACATGTCACAACAGATGATGTCATAGACATGCCTTTGGCATCTCCTATATCTGATTCACGACCGGCAGACCTGCCTTCTCCCACCATCACTCCCACCACAGCAACAACTATTTCACCTTCTCGAGAGCCTGGTGCCCGGCGGAAGAGTTCTGTCAGAATGCAAACTGAACAATACTTGGGACCTCGGGGAGTACCGCTGGAGGAGTTCATTCTTGATGTGCATTCGGGACCACCTAGCGACGATGAGATCAAGGAATGGACGGTGTACATGGGGCGATCTTTCATCAGTGGTCAAAAGCAGCATACGCAACTGTTGCAACCTCATCTTATGCGGCCTGGATACAGAGATATCGTGCAGCGTAACATTCGGCGTATTCTCCGGCAGACACCCGTTTACGACGCACCAGGAGGCACTGGAGAGTTTGTGTATGCTCCCATCCGTCGACAAGCGAAAAATGTCCCGGTCAAGCTGTTCAAAGCAACTCCCACAGGAGAGCACGTTGTGGAGCGCTCAACATGGGATGAGGTATTTGCCAGGACGCAGGATAAGATGGCTTCAGGATCCATTCGCTCAGATGTCACCTTGAAGCAAGATGGATCCACAATAGAGATCCAGTTTGGAGAGGCTCCCAAGAGTACAGCGCGGTCAAAGAATCAGGATTCCTGGTCGAATAGCCCCACCACCGACAAACATGCTCTTGGTTGGCTGCGACCGGATGAGGAGGATGTCATTCTTCCCTTGTATGGTGAATCTGACACGGACGACTATACTACAGATGAAGAACTGTTGCGCGAGATTGCACAAGAGGAGAAGGAGAAGCTTGACAAGCTAAATGCTTCATCACAACGAGCTGACAAGCCAAGGTCATCTACCATGTCAAAGCGATTGGCAACCACTGAAATTGCTGCGATCTTGGAAGATTACATCAAAACACGCAAGGAGCGTTGGGCCACAAAACGTCGTCCAGAACTGGAACATCGTGCATACAGAATATACAGCAAGAAGGATCAGCTACAAGAGGATGTTCGGAAGGAGCTCGAATACCTGCAGGCGACAAGACTCGCAGATTGTCGACAGGCTATTACACATAGCGAATATCTGAGCAAGAGAGAAGTTGAGCGTGCCTGTGGTGCTCTTGACAACACGATCGACCTCATCTGTGAGCTTCAGTGGAAGACTGATCTATTTAAAGGCCCGGAGCCTGCCAAGCCCGCCAAGACTACTGAGGCAGCCCGTCGACCAAAAGAGCCAAAGCAGACAGTTGATGGTGAAGCTGAGAACATTCAGATATCGGATGAGGCTTCGGTCACAAAGACAAAGGAGACAACCGAGGCAACCGATCGTGACGTTGCTGAAGAAGATATCACCATGGCAAGTGAAGGCGACGACGAGGAGAGCTCCTTTGCCGATGAAGATGAGGATGATCTAGAAGGCTTCATTGTAGACGATACTGATGAAGAGGAAATGATGCGAAAGGAGGATTCAGTGGAGTCAAAGGAAGAGCATTCGAAGCGAGCTAAAGCGCGCGCCAGGGATCGCTACCTAAAACGCAACGAGAAGAGAAAACAAGCTAGAATTTCAAAAATTTCTAGCCGTTCACCAGATGACGTTCATCCTCATGTATTGAAACCCTCACCCAAGGCATCAGCTGTGGACGATACTACCAGTGCCAACGCTACAGAGGCTACGACTTCAAGTACCACTGCCACTATCACTGCTACATCTTCTGTCAGCGCTGTTGCAGAAGAATCTACAGAGAAAGTGAGGAGTACTCCACAGTCGCTGTCTCCATCACCACCACCTACCTTGTTGCAAAGTGCAGATACTGGCTCCGTGCACAAACCAAAGGCTATTCAGGAGACGAACAAGGAAGACAGCCAGACGCCATCGGAAAGGACACGGAAATTCAGCAATCGAGTCTCGGAAATAGAGTCCTTGCAAGATGGCATCTATGAAGAGGGTCCGAACGATGTGCAAGATGAACGGCCAGCACTGCCTGCCTTTGATGAAAATAATGACCGCTCGCCCCAAGATCAACGGGAGACACCTCCACCACGATCCGAGAAAGTCGAGCGTCATCTATTTGGTCACAAGTCTCAAAAGAGTCAGGAGGTGCGCGGTATGGATGCTCTTTCGCGCAAGATTAATTTGCATCCAAACTGGCTTGACCGCTACCCTGACGATGATGCATTGATCGCCGCGCTTTCCAGTGTGCGCAGGAACAATAACATTGGCATCATGACAGACAACGAGGCGTTCGATATCTACCTTGAATACATTGACTGGAAGACATTTGCCCTTGACGATTATGATGACGATTTCAAAGGGTTCTTACAGTGGAAGAGAGCCGGGATGACGCGAGACGACTTGTTGAAGGACTTGCGAGAGAAACAGGAGGAAGAACAAAGGCAACGTGAGGCCGAACTAGCCCGTGAGAGAGCCGAGCGCAAGGAACGGGAGGAGCAAGCAAAGCGTCAGCGGCAACAGGAGGAGTTGGCACGCAAGCAAGCCGAGCGCCAAAGGACACTGGAGCAAGCGAAGGCTGCGGCAGAAAATGCTATCACCATTGGCTCGGACTCTGATACTGATGAGGATTCTTCTAAAGAGCCACGTAGCAAGGTGCGACATAGCCCAGTGCCACAAATACCAAGGAGTGCAAGGACCGCTCGTAGAGGGGGTAAGGGTGATCAAAGAGGTGATCAAAGGAACTTGTCCGCCTTGAAGAAGCAGAGTGATCGTAGCAGTGGCACAACTAGCAACCAAGAGGATGCTGATATACCTTCTATTACACCTGCCAAGCGCTCAAAGCCCGACGGAAGTGGCCATCAGCGACGTGACTCCAAGGCGGCCAATGCACGGGACGAGCTTGTCGAAGATGTCTCCTCTACCAACGAGGTTTCAGACACAGATCAAACTGAAGATTTGGAGCGTCCTCGACGCAAGATGCTCAAGGTTGTCCCACGGTCTCGGATACTACGGAAAAGCCATATTGAGCGAGAGGTCATCGAACCTGCAGAAGTTCTTCGATTGCGAGAAGAGGCTACCAAAAGTCAAAAGGCGCTTGAAGAACGCATCAAGGCTCAAAGATTGCAGATTGCCGAACAGCAACGACTACGTATCGCAGGAGACAGTGAGGTGATTGACATGGACAACCTTGTTAATGCAGGTTTCAAGACACATGAGCGGCCAATTTATTTTCCTCCATGGATGGCAAAGTTACTAAAGCCGCACCAAAAGGAAGGCGTACGTTTCATGTGGCGAAACGTGGTCATGATGGAAGGTGGATGCATCCTTGCGCATAGCATGGGTCTTGGCAAGACTTTTCAAGTTGTTTCCGTCGTCTATCTTCTGCTCAGCGAACTCAGAAAGGGCAATCCAGACATCCCTAAAGTCTATACAGTATGTAACTACCCATGTGCTCACTTGATCTTCTGCGTATAATGAATTCGCTGCTCTTTATTTTCAGACGATGACTAAAGTCTTTATTGTTCTCTTTTTGGGCTTGGTAGGAAGGTTCTGCTCTCATTGTATGTCCAGCAACCATTACTCAAAACTGGCTAGACGAGTTCCGAAAGTGGATTCCTGCAGAAGATCAGGATCATTTCAGAGTGTTTACCATTGGTAATATTTCTTTTTTTTAAAAAAAACTTGTATAATGTCAAGAAATATTTTCTGTTTTATGAATACCACAACCTAACAATGCTTTTCCTTTTCAAACTTTTGATTCTAGGCAAAGACGTCAAGGTTGCTGAAAGAATCATGATGTTGCAGAAGTGGCGATCAGAAGGCGGTGTCTTCATTTTGGGCAACGAAATGTTCCGAGACATGGCTTCTCCTAGAGAAGGGACAACATGTAGTCAACCAGAAATCAAAGAACTTCTCGCGGAGCTACTGTTGAACCCTGGTCCATCCATCATGATCCTCGACGAAGGCCATTCGCTCAAAAATGCACAAGCAAAGCTATCGGTTGTTTCCAAGCAGATCAAGACTCTTGGTCGAATCATCCTGACGGGATATCCACTCCAGAACCGACTGGAGGAGTACTGGAACATGGTTGACTTTATCCGCCCCAACTATCTCGGCGATTTGCGCATGTTCAAATCCAACTATGTTTTGCCCATCACGCGCGGTTTGTTTCCAGACAGCACCATCGGTGAGCGCAAGTTTGCGTCGAAACGACTGATGGTCTTAACAAACCTTATCAAGGACTTTGTGCAGCGCAAGGACTCGTCGGTGTTAGTGGCAACGTTGCCCAAGAAGGTGGAGTATGTTGTCGTCTGTGGCTTGACGTCACTTCAACGGACGCTCTATCTCCAATACCTAGAACAGATCAAGGACACAGACAATGGGTTGAAAGGTGTGCTGGGTCTTGGTCAAATTCTGCTGACCATTTGCAACCATCCAGCCATCTTCAAAAATTGCATCTCACGCGAGAAGGGTAAGGCGACGATTTCTTCTGCCGCACAGTCCGTTTCTACAACACCGGCTACGCCTTCAACACCCACTTCTGTTGGATCACCAACCACCGCTGTGGGGCCAACACTGTATTCAACACCAAATCAAGGAAGCACCAGCGCTGATCCCTTGGCATTGGAGAGTGATGAGGAGGTTGAGAGACAAGTGGCCGAGGTCGTGTCGAGTAACGAGTTCAAGTTTAATTGGGACTCGATTCCAGATCTGGAAAAAGTGACCCACTCTTACAAGATGAGCATTTTGGCAGACCTGCTCACTTTTTGTCGAATGCTTGGAGAAAAGACTCTTGTGTTCTCGCGCAGTATTCCGACACTAGACTATATCGAGCGCCACATTTGTCAGGCGCAACATATAGGATACAAGCGAATCGACGGAGAAGTACCTGTCCAGTATCGACCAGGAAGGGTGCACGAATTTAATTACAACCCTAATATTGACGTGTTTTTAATTTCCACGGGCTCTGGTTCACAAGGCATCAACCTGTTCAGTGCCAGTCGAGTCATTATCGTCGACGTTGGGTGGAATCCATCGGTCGACGAGCAGGCTGTAGCGCGTGCGTTCCGCTACGGCCAGAGCAAACCGGTGTATGTGTATCGGTTACAGACGCATGGGACGTGGGAAGACAAGTTGCACAAGACCAATATTCACAAGTTGGGCTTGTCCAAGCGAGTGATTGATGAGAAGAACACGGTTCGCAACTTTAACAAGAATCAAATGAAGAAGTATTTTGAACCCCCGCCCGAGACGACTCCCAAATGGGCAGCCAGCGAGGAGCGTGTCGAGAACCTGTTTGAAAAGCATCCTGAAGTGGATGAAGACGTCATTCGCGAGATTATTGAAAGGTAAGACTACCATTATCAAAAATGGCAATGGATATAGACAAGCAATGCCAATGACAGCGAGAAAAAAAAAGTGGTGTACTTTGAAGGCCTAACAGAATAACATCATCTCTGATATTATTGGATGGGGCATTTAGGTACAAGGACTCTCTCACTCTTGTCATCCCACAGAGCCAATTCACTCTGGAAGAAAAGTCTGACTTGACACCGGAAGATAAGGAAGAAATCCAGCGGATGCTGCAGGAAGAAAAAAAAAGGATTCAAAACTCTTCATTGTCAGGCATAGCTCTCGCGCCTCCTGCCTCTGTTTCAAACATGAAAGCAGGTAGTAATGTGCCAACAACGCAATCCCAGCCGCTGGTTATAGAGGACGACGATATTACATCAACCTTTGGCATTAGTACAGTTCCTGCAAGGTTTTCTTTTACAGGGCTGGTTAACAGGGCTTTTCGAAGCCACAGTACCAACGCACCATCACCGAACCCTAAAACTCAAGAATCTACAGCGGCACCCTCACTCCCAGCACCTACAACAGGCGCAACACCATCCAAAGGACCTAATGGTACCGCTACAGGGCCGCCTTCCCTGACTGCTGAAGTTGACAATAATTCATCGACAGCAGCGCCAGCAGAACCTTTATCTTCACCTGTATCGGTTGCGTCTCTTCTCAATCCCCAAAGCCCTGAGCCGACACTGGAGGAGCTTCATCAGAAGGCGCCAGTGTTTAGGCCGGCAATGTGGCTTTCAAATGCTAATCCCAAGGCTAAGAACATTGGATTGGTAATGGAGCGGATCAAGACATTGTCACCAGCGCAAGCGAGCCGTTTGTCAGTTGTCCTTGGACCCCATGTCTTTGCAGAGCAGCCCGACATTTCATGGGCAGAAGCGAAACAGATGACGCATGGAACGATTGATATACGCACGTTACCACAGTCAAGTAAACAAGCGGCCAAATTTCTGGGAGGTGGTCACGTACTTTACGAGCATGTCCACGAGACGGGATTACGGCGCGCGACGATTATCATCTTAAACCCATATCGAAAAGATCTGCATCATGTGCTGCCACCTCAGCCGTCAAAGAAGGATAGCGACAATGAAGAGGACGAAAAGGATGTTGAAGTCTTGGAACCAAAGGGGAATAATAAGGATGACAAGGAGGATGGGCCTGAGCAAGCAGCTTCTACCACGACTGTTGACAATGGAGCTCTAAAGAGCAGCAGTAACAATGACAAGAGCATGGCTACTACCGGCCGGCGGCCGGGACGACCACGATTGGCGGATAACAGCAAGATTCGATTACCATACCAATTCACGCCTGCAGAACTGCTCATGAATTTGGACAAGCACTATGGCGACATTTTTACAGCCAAGTTGACAGCCATCCAGTGGGCATCTGATGCGTTTGTGTTTGTATTTGTTAATCTCACCCCAGCTCAAGCGGACGAACCGGAGCCCCAGCATCAGTATCGACAACGACCTACTATTAGTCACCCTCAACCTCAGATTTACGACTTGACCAATTTGTAAACCTCTTTTTTTTTGTTTTGTTACATAGTATAGTATCATTCATTCATTCTCGGACTCATTGTAATATACTTTTATCTATAATGCCACACCACATTTTTGCTGCAGAAAAAGACGTTATGATCTTTTATTTACAAATTGCTTTTTCACAACGCAAAAAAAGAAACAAACACCATTGAATCATGGTGCTTAATGAGGGTTAACGGGCGGGTTGAAGAAGGGAGGAAGGAGACGAAGGTTAGATGAGGGATGAGTAGGATCGATAGGTGGGGAATTGGGGATTGGGAATAGGTTTGAAGTGGAGGTGGAGGTAGTGGGGGTAATTGGTGGAAAGGGGACACCTGTATCTACTACTACTTCGTCATTTTTCACTTGCTTAGATGTTCCGCTGAACGTCACCCTGAGCGGCATTGGCATGACCACGGGCCTCCATAGAGGGGTCGTTCGTGAGGGAGCCGGTGGCCTTTTGAGCCTGGCCCTTAACCTTGTTGCCGAGGCCCTCGGTGTGGCGCTGGGTGTCGTGAGCCTGCTGGCTGGCGTGAGCTTGGGCCCGCTGCTCGGCACCACTGGCAGCCAGTTGCTCGCTATGTGTAGCATGGCCAATCTTTTCCTTGGCGCCACCAACGGTTGCGGCAGCAGTGTTCTTGATCTTGTCGGCCATGTTTGAAAAAATAATGGAAAGGGTTGTACTATTGTTGTATGTGTGTGCTTGTGTGTGTTTTTGCTTGAGTGAGGATAGAGAGAGAATGAGGTGCAAAAGAAGTGTTCCATCGAGGTATTTATACCCTCTAACGCTATCATTTATCAACCCAAGTTCACGTATGAACATTTGAGAAGCATAGTCATGGTGATGGCATACTTGGCTTCAATCTCGTAAACGCAAATGTTCTATTTATGCATATAGGCAATAACATGGGGAGGTGCGTGCTAAGAAATTGAGGAGAGTAGCCATTGGTGTAGTACAGTAGGCACTGTAGGAAGCATGACAGTTAAATGGAAATGATACTGGAATGACGCGTCCAAGAGCGTACACTGGTGAAACATGGGCGCTCGATTTGCCACCAAGCTTTAGGTAATAATGAGACCAAATGTAAAAGGACCCGATTCTCCTCTTCTCTCCCCCCTCTTTGTGTAGGAATTTGCAAATCTTTGCTACCGTGATTGTTTTTTCTTTATTGTTGCAATACGCTCTCGGTCTTGGCTAGGTCTGATTGGGTGTCATGCACATATAAATCGTCATAGATATAACCCTCCTTGGACACAGCCCGGATCCTAAAGCATATCAATACACCAGCTCTGTCATTTCCATCGTCCCCTCTTGTCTGTACAATATTGTCATGCTCTTCTTCTTGCACATCGGCTGCGACAACCTCATCCATGGTGTCATTATCGTCAGCAGCACCATCACCACTGGAAGATGTTGCTGTTTGTAAGGTTGCATAGCACTTGACGCGAGCAAATGTCTTGGCTTTTTTCAGTTCGTCAAACGAACCCAACACAACCTTTTCCTTGTCTGCGAGTTGACGGACGACATGGAATCGGCGGGTAGTATTCACTACTCCAACAGTAGAACCTGTGGACAGTTTGGCAGCCTTGGCAGGCCTATCTCCGTCATGCCCCCCATAGGGCTCTTCTGCGGAACCCTCACGCTTCTTTGATGTCGTTGTCGCTGTCGTAGCTTCTGTGGCTGTAACGTGGAGGGGCTCCTTCTTGCTATCACTTGCATGGGCGTCGTATTGAATTGAGGCATGCTCCGAGAGTAGTTGGTAGTCCATGCCTGGCCCTCCTCCTCCAAGCATATACCCCGCGGTAGTGTACCCTGCCAGACTGGTCAAGTCTGTTGCTGGAGAGGGGTCCAGGGATGTATCAGTGATAGTCGAAGAGCCAGCGGCGGCGGCGTCAGGGGCAGCAACTGCCGCAACCAAGTTATCTCCCAGGACGACAGCACGTTTCTCAACCCAGACCGTCAAACCATCTTCGATATCTGGACGCTCGATGGTCACCTGCAAACAACCGTCGTCGCGCCACGCAGGATCGTAGGTAACATTGAGGTGCTGTAGAGGCTCGCAAAATAGGTCCAGGATACCAAGGCCAAACTGGTTGGCGACCTCGAGCTCATATGTGACCGCCTCGACTGTCAGGATTGGTGGCGTAAACGGAATAGTCTTGAGTTGTAGAACAAGGTAGACATAGGCGCCTGCCTCATCTGGATTGGCGATCAGAGGCGAAAATGGATCAGATGGTATCGCTACGCCTACCGGTCCCCCTGCTAATGCTACTGATGCTACTGGTACATCTGTGGCTGTAGCGTTTACTGCTGTGAGCGTAGACGAAGCAACATCGTCTGTGCCGTCTGCTCCATCCAGACTGATGGGATTGGTGGCGGAACCTTCTGTAGTGCCTGTAGGTGTACTTGGTTTTTGTAAAGTTTGTTGTTGTGAAATTTGGAGCTCTTGATCCAATCTTGTATAAGACATGTACAGAGGTCTGACCTCAATAAAGAGCCATGCAGTCTTGCCCGAAGGAGACATGGCCGAAGCATACTCTCCGCCAGGTTCGAGCACATAGCCCTGATTGGACGACCATTCTGCAGGAGGCTGATCAGCTGCTAGCGCCTCTTTGGCCAAAAGACGAGTGGCAAAGATGCCACGGGTAGTGGACCGACGTTTGCCACCCTGAGCATCTTTGATGGTACGCTGCAAGATGTAGGCATTGGGGCCCTTACCAGCTCGCTTGGCAATTGCCTTGGACGAGAAGTCAAGCTGGCCCTTGAACGGCTGCTTCTCCACCCAGCAGTTGAACCGATCACCACCCTGGATCTCGGCCGCAATCTTGATCAACGAAGGATCACCTTGTGGGCCAGTCACTTCATCATACATAGTGAAGTGATCCTTGGGCCACGTGCGGAGTAGATAATCACGACAGGCCCAGTTGGCATCCTCCGCCGAGGTATAAACGCAGCGGATCTCGCGCTTGGAGACACCATCGCCCCAGAACTGCTCTAAGATGAGCTGATAGACGTGGTCAGATGGTGGAGTCTTGACGGGGTTCATAAGAGAGACTGGAGATGTAACCGGCTGGGTTGATGTGGAGGAAGAAGAAGAGAGGGGAACTTCATTCATCTGATTAAGTTGAAAAATGAATGAGCACCGCAGTGGGGTCAATGTTTTGTCGTGTGCTTGTGTAGCGTGGAATCGGGGAGAAGGGAGATGGGATGAGAGGAGAGTGTGGAGGGTGGAGGAGAGATAGAGTGGGGAGGTGAAGGGAGTGAGGAGGGGCTAGCACGGACAGGTGGAAGCTTCGCGAAATTGAATGTAGCGATGGAACGAATGGAAAACGACTAAAAATCAGCCCTTCATTGAGTCGTTGTCCACGTTGTTCCTTTCCTTGAAACTCTTTTGAACGCACAGAGACCCTCTTTTTTCCAGACAAGTGAAGAGGACACCTTCCTCTAGATTGGTTCAACTCAGGAACACAACGCGGGGAATAAAAAAAAAATAGAGGGAACTGCCTAAATCAATTAATCAAGGGGCAGCTGTCACCGCCTTTGACTTTTTTTTTTATTAAACTCGAGCTCGAGTTTAAAAGGCACCTCAGCCCGACGAGTCTGGGGAAGTGAACTCCAACGCCCTTCTCTCTCCTTCTCCATTCTCGACTATGTTTGCCTCCAAGACCACCCCCATTCTGCGCCAGGTACCGCTCTCAATTCACAAACCGGCATGGCTGTTTTATTTTTTTCATTCCTCATGAGGGTAGTAGTCTGACTGACTGACTGACCGACTGACGGACTTTGTCCATGTCTGCTCATGAAAAATAGATCCGCACCTACAGCACGGCAAAGAACCTCAACGTATGTCCTACATTCAATATAGACCCCCCCCCGTGGGAAAAATAACACCCCACCCTTCTCACAGTGATCCGGCCTGTTGCTTCCACCTGTTTCCCTGTCCACCTCGAGTATTCCTCCTGTCTCTTTTCATTCGCCTCATGTCTAACAAGCATTCCTCATGAATGGCTACCTGATCAACCACTTATAGGAGGTCGTCATTGTCAGTGCCGCCCGTACCCCCGTTGGCTCCTTCCAGGGTTCCTTGAAGAGCTTCACTGCTCCTCAGCTCGGTGCCATCGCCATCCGTGGTGCTATTGAGAAGGCTGGTAGGTTGCTTTTCATGTGGGGGAGAGGAGTGGAAAGCCAGTGGTACCACTCCACTGTTTCCTTGAACGTGAAAAGGAGATAATCCATGACAAAGTGCACCAACTCACCCTCTTATTTTTTGTGGACACTCCTGCGTCTACGAATAGGCATCAAGCCCGAGCAGGTCGAGGAGGTCTACATGGGCAACGTCCTCTCGGCCAACCAGGGCCAGTCGCCTGCTCGTCAGGCTACTCTGGGTGCTGGCTGCCCCCTCACTACCGAGGCCACCACCATCAACAAGGTCTGCGCCTCTGGCATGAAGTCCGTTATGTTGGCTGCCCAGGCCCTGCAGACTGGCGACCGCTCCATCATGGTTGCTGGTGGTATGGAGAGCATGTCCAACGTTCCGTAAGTGTTTTATTACATATGCGTTTGTGTTGCGCCTCCCCCTCTCTGTCCCTGCTTCTCCCACCCCCGCACTTTTTTGATTTGGGCAAATGTCTTATTTTGGATGATCCGTGGTCAACTTTCACACAAACCTTGCATTCGTTTGTTTCCGGAATCACTCTTGCTCCACACTAAACACCTTAATCATCATATGACGGACCAATCGACAGTCCTCTTTGAGCTCGCATCTAATCTTCTAACGGCTTCCTTCCTTCTCCACCCGTCAATCCAATAGCTTCTATGCCCCTCGCAACGCTAGCTATGGCCACCAGACCATGACTGACGGCATCATCAAGGACGGTCTTTGGGATGTCTACAACCAGTTCCAGTAAGTTTTGGTTTGACATCAAGCTCCGCCCCCCATTGTCTGAGAAATAGGCTCGTGTCCAACCAAAGACCGTGCCTGTGCTGTTCCCTTTTTACGATTTTTATAACATTGCTCTAATCACCTATCTCATCTCCATGTCATTTTCTTCCTATCTTAGCATGGGCAACTGCGCTGAGAACACTGCTGAGAAGTTGAAGATCACCCGTGAGCAGCAGGATGCCCACGCCATCGAGTCGTACACTCGTGCTGCCAAGGCCTGGAAGGATGGCGTCTTCAAGGAGGAGGTTATCCCTGTCACAATCAAGGATAAGAAGGGTGACAAGGTGATTGCTGAGGATGAGGAGTACAAGAACGTCAAGTTTGACAAGATTCCTACCCTCCGCCCCGTCTTCCAGAAGCAGGGTGGCACTGTCACTGCTGCCAATGCTTCGTCGCTCAACGATGGTGCCTCTGCATTGGTCTTGATGACCCGTGCCAAGGCCGATGAGCTCGGTGTCAAGCCCCTGGCCAAGATCCTTGCCTTCGCTGATGCCGCCATTGCCCCCGTTGATTTCCCCATTGCCCCCGCCGAGGCCTTCCCCAAGGCCCTGGCCAAGGCCAACCTGAAGATCGATGACATTGATCTGTTCGAGTTCAACGAGGCCTTCTCGGTCGTTGCCCTCGCTAACGAGAAGTTGCTGGGTATGGACCCCAAGAAGGTCAACATCGCCGGTGGTGCCGTTGGTCTCGGCCACCCCATTGGTTCGTCGGGTGCCCGTATCCTCGTCACCCTGACCCACTTGCTCAAGAAGGGCCAGAAGGGTGGTGCTGCCATCTGCAACGGTGGTGGTGCTGCTTCGGCCATCATCATTGAGAAGCTGTAAAAAAACGTGTATTATCACAAATAGATTATCTGCCTTCAGATTCCCACACCCCACCCTCCTCTTCCCTCTGTACACATAGCGACTTGTGCTCACTTCTGATGGAGTAAAGCATAAATAAAAAAAAGAATAAGCAAAAATTGTGGTATGCCTTTATTATCTCTGACTATGGACATGTAATAATATATGTACAAGAGTTTTGTTCATTATCGTTTTTTTTTCTTTCCTCGCATGAGGCGACTGTAATAAAATACAATAAAAAAAAAAGAAAAGAAGGCTTTTTGCGAAAAAAAATTATGGGTAACTTTGCTTTCTACCATATTCATAGATGGAGTCTGAATGCATCTTCTTCAGCCGTTGGCGTCGACGAATACAAAAGAGAACACAGCCGAGTACCAAGATGAAATAGCCCAATATGGAAAAGCCCACGAGGGTTCTGTCCATTAGTTTGGAGGGTTCCTCAATATAAATGTTGGTTGGGTCGCGTCTATGCCATTGGCCCGCCTGTGGACCGTCCATCCAAATGCCATAGCTGTTGGATCCTGAAAAGCCAATGACCCACTGTGGTGAAGGACTGCTGCCATCGCTTTCTTCCGCCACAGGGACTGGGACAACGAATTCGAGCGGAAGCATTGGTGTCGTAGGCGATTGTTCAAAGCTAGTTGCCTTGGTGAGTTGACTTCCATCAAAGGTATAAATACCACTATTGCTCCTGTCAGGACTCTTTTCAAAGAAAAAAAAAGAAATATAATGAGTAGGTTTGTCAATTGATGAGCAGAACGAATAAAAAAATTTTTTTGGTCGTACATGTCAATGTTAACTGAGAAAACGTGCACAGACTGGAATACTTACTTGGTGTACAAAAGTAAAGTGACCATTGGCAGAGCCAGCATGACGAATGTCAAATGCTGCTAGTGTTCCATTGCTGTCTCCATAGGATGAACCATGGTTGATCTCTGGATGGACGCGATTCGGAAGTCCTCGATGGTCCAAGCTGTAAGACCGTGTCTTGATAGCCCGTGGCCAAGCGTCTTCTTCCGAGTAAATCAGCAGCTGCTCATTGTGAAAGCCGATCTGCTTTGAAAGGTATGTCTCCTGTAGTGGTGATTGTTGATTATGTGGTTGTGGTTGTCGTATTTTGTTGATTGACGATATTATGAGAGAATAAAAAATATGCAATAGATTCGTTTGATTAACAGTCATTATCCACTCTGCATGACCTAAATATTGCCTCTTTTCTTGCCCCCCTCCCTTCTGCTTGACAATAACCTCCGCTGCCTTACCAGATTGATTTCTATTTCAGGTGTTTGCCGCACAAACTTTTGGCTAGCCTTGTCAAAGACAGAGAACGATACAAACGGCGAAGCTGAAGGGTCGCTAGTGTTGGTGCTATAATGTGCCGACATAAACGTTGACTGTCCACCATTGTTGCTGCTGCCACCACCATTGCTAGCATAGATCAGAGTCTGGCACCCTAGTCTAGAAAAGCAACCATAGTCGGGCGAGACATCAACGTTTTCCCAAGTACGAGTCCAATAAGGGTCAAAGAAGAGACCTCGAGGGACTTCGTCCCACTGTGCATTGTTGTACACAGCGCTCGGTGCACGCACCGAGATTGCCTTGGGAGCTGTGTCGTGTGACAGCAAAATAAAGGAGCCCGAATCGTCAACGGCACAAGCGTTGAGCAGCGGCCGTCGTTTCCGGCCGATGAGGTGAGTATAGTACATTGACCGGTAGGTGACCGGTGTCCAGGTCAATTGTTGCAACGACGTTGGGTAGGCATTACTCTTGAGGAGGTAAAGAGTGAGGCTGCTGGCGGAGTCTGTTTCGTACGCCGCAATATAGATGTGCTTCTTGTTGGCGGCAGCGCAGAGCACTGTTGATAGCCTTTTCTGCGTGCCCATTATGTCTTCTCCTCGTCCAATGCTTTCTTTTCTCTCTCTCTCCTTGATGTTGTTGTCAGAATTTGTTCAATGAATGAATTTGAGTCGAATGGAATGTCAAGCTTGCAAAAATGAATTTAGTCAGGATTTGGGATATAACAGGTTTCAACAGCCTTAAAATATCCTACCTTGCATGCAGGGCTTTGGCGGGCTCACGTTTTTAGGACATTTTTCTTTTTGTCTGTTGAGTCGTACCCCATTTTCTTGGCCCAAAACGTTTCAATTGTTCTTCGCCACGTTGACATTAAGCTGTCCTGCATTGCGACATACAGCAAATGGGACATGGTTCAGGTACAAATTGTAGAATATCCGTGAAAGCACATGATACAGTGTAAAGGACATAGAAAATAGCACGTAGTAAACATGCCTTTGAACTTTCAACACTCATGGGCGGCGGTATTTTCCACCATAAACTGCTGCGCTGTGATCGGTTCAACACCCGCCGTCATTGTTCCCGCCGTATTCTTTGAAAATAAACCTTGGGGCATTGCAAACAATATTTTTTTTCTGGGAGGAGGGAGTAGGCTTACCATGTCAATGCATTCACATCCCCCCCTTGAACAATCCATTTCTTTCTGAAATATATGATAAGAAAATATTGAGGGTAAAGTTGATCGTCAAGTATGGTATGGCCATTCGTGTTCCGTTAATCAAAGTGTAACATGGTAACAATGCACACAAACAAAACAAAGGCATTACATGGTGATGATGCATTCCAACCTACCAAACGTGAACTCGGCAACTCAATAAGATTATTCAGAGAGAAAGTATGTGTGAGTGTGTTGTAGTTAGTTGTCGTTGCAAATCAAAAAAGCGAAAGGGCAGCACAAGTGAGAAATGAAAATGCGATCATACAAAGCATGAACAGTGATAGAAAATAAGACACGTATTCTCTATTTTATTCTCTCGGTATATCAACGAATATGTGCTTTACATGCGCGACACTCCGTACTGGTTACCACCCTTGACTTCAGTGTTATAGCAGACATTCAAGCAGAAACCCAAAATTGTGCGCGTTTCGCGAGGATCAATGATACCATCATCGATGCAGCGCGACGATGTCCAGTACACATCTGACTCGGCCTCAACCATTGCCTGGAACATGCCCATGGCCGCCTTGGCCTTTTCTTCATCAATCTTACGGCCTGCCTTGGCTGCAGAGTCACGCATGACAATATCCAACACACCAGTCAGCTGCTCGGCGCCCATGACAGAGCACTTTGAGTTCGGGTATGAGAACAAGAAGCGTGGGTTATACGCGCGACCAGCCATGGCATAGTTGCCGGCACCGTAACTGGCTCCCATCACGATCGTAATAGCCGGCACCTGGCTGTTCGATACCGCATTGATGAAACGCGAGCCTGCCTTGATAATACCTTCCTCCTCGTACTTCTTGCCGACCATAAAGCCCGTGATATTGTGCAGATACAGAATAGGTGTATCCCTGTCAGGACAAAACATTAGAGGATTGGAAAGTGGATGATAAGGCGAAAAAAAAACATGGTTAGTAACTAGGAGCAAAGCACTCTAGGGCTTTTCCAACAAATACATTCAAAGAGTGGCCTGTGTTTAACTGTACCTCATGTTGCAGAGCTGAATGAACTGAGTGGCCTTGTTAGCCTCGGGAGGGAAGAGAACATTGTTATTGGCCAAGATACCGACTGGGATGCCATGAATGGTAGCCCAACCACAAATCAGGTTGGGACCATAAAGAGGCTTGAACTGGGTGAAGCGCGATCCGTCAACGATACGGATAATGACTTCGACAGCATCAAAAGGAATGCGGACATTGGCCGACACGATGCCCAGAATCTCCTCGGGGTCGTACAAGGGCTCGTCAAACAAGCCCTTCAGGTGACGGATGGGAAGCGTGCCCTGCTTCTGCCAATTCAAACCTGCGATAAATTCACGCGCCATATGGATTGCGTGGTACTCATCCATAGCCAACTGATCTGCCAAGCCAGACTTGCGTGCATGCATATCAGCACCACCCAAAGTTTCTGCATCTGTCACCTCGCCTGTTGCCATCTTCACCAGGGGTGGACCACCCAAGAAGACTTGTGCTTTGCCCTGAAACACAAAAGAACGAAATGGATGGACGTGAATACATCTGAACGCCTACTAGGGAATTGAACAGCGCTAACATGCTTGTTGGATTTTGTCACTTTTGACTAGATTTACTCACCTTCACCATCACAACATAGTCACTCATTCCAGGAATATAGGCACCGCCAGCAGTCGAGTTACCAAAGACGACGGCCACCGAGGGAAGACCAGCCTTGGACCTGAGAGTAAAACATTAGATAAATGAGAAGTTTAGCTGCATGGCAGGAGGACTATAGAATTATATACTGTACACGTTATGGCAACCTTAGAACTACCTTTCGGCCAGGTGACGGAAAACAGCTCCGCCAGGGTGGAAAACACGCGACTGCTGCGCGAGGTTGGCACCAGCCTAAAATAATAAAGAAATGACCCATCAGCGTGAATTCGACACTCCCCGACATTGATGAGGGTAAATACAATCAACAGCTCGATAGCTGCCAGAAGAAGCACCTTACCGATTGCACAAGCTGGATTTGGGGAAGTCGGTTCTCCCAAGCGATGCGGCCCAGACGTTCACCACGAGCGATGGTGGTAGCATTCGAGGCACCACCTTGGAGCGTAGGAATGTTGGCCGAGACCATGCACTGAACACCACTGTGTAGAAACAATTGTAGGAGTGTGTGTTTTGTTAGTTGATTGCCGCGATCGGCTCGCCCACAATAAATAGCACAAAGTGAACAGGGGTCATTTTTCCCTTTGTTACTGCACAGATCGCCACCATTTTTTTAAAAAAAAATCTAAAAAACTGGAGCCGATGATTGGAGAGTCCAACATACCAGACTAAACCGATACCGGCAACCTGGGAACCGCCGATAGTCATGTCATCTTGATCATAGCCGGCCAGGGGGCAAAGCTCCATAAATGGAGAATCCTCATCCAGCAACAGTTCGATACGATCGCGAGCTAGCCGAGTAAACGATTGAAGGGTGATCGTGATCGGTTCATGATTAACAAACAGTAAAAATTGGTTGGCAACGAACAAACCTGTAGAGCGGGGTTTGGAAAAAAAAGTGTAACCGAACATGTACCAAGTCTCTTACCAAGAAGAGAGCCACGCTTATGATGTAGCTCGAGTAGGCGCTCCTTGCCCTGGAAGGTGGCTTCTTTCAGTCGTTCGTTCAGCTGATCGACAAGGGCCAACATTTCCTTGTAGTTCGCTTGGAACTCGGCTGATTTGGTGTTCACTTTGGACTTTGTTGGCCGAGTCTCATGACCAGCATGGGTTG
Source organism: Actinomortierella wolfii (assembly GCA_016098105.1). Taxonomy (NCBI): domain Eukaryota; kingdom Fungi; phylum Mortierellomycota; class Mortierellomycetes; order Mortierellales; family Mortierellaceae; genus Actinomortierella; species Actinomortierella wolfii. The sequence goes on from JAAAIY010000013.1 coordinate 20,799, forward strand.
CCATGTTGAGTGTAAGTATAACTGGTGATGGAGAGGAGAGACTGAACGACAGGTGGGCAGGAATGGCAAGCGTGATAAAAGAGAAGGGAGAGATGTCAGAATGAAGAATGGAAATGAAAAAAAAAAACAAAGAAGAAGCGATGGGGGGAGGGGAATGAAAGATGCAGAGGTGAAGAACCCAACTACTGCGAGTGCTCGTGAAAGTGAACTTGAACCCTATTCTGGCGCAACCATGTGTGCATTTATGCTCTCACTTTCGCGTTCCTTTTTTTTGGTCCCCCTCCAACACCTTCTCCACATTAGACAGCTAGCGGAGCATGAAGAGGTATCCTCGCTCCCCACGCTCTTTTCGTGTTGTCCACTTCAAGTTTTCTGATCACCAAGGTCAACCGGTTTATTCTCTACCACAGACTTTTTGCAGACTTGTTGGTTGACCTCCCAAGCAAGCAAGAAAGAGAAGCAAAGCGATCGACAGCCAATGTTGGGGGGCTCGGAGGGGAAAATTCGGTATATACTTTATGCGAACTGAAGCGAGAACAGGGTTGAGAGTTTGTGGAGAAAAGCGTGTTTCCAGATCACGAGCATGAAAGAAGGTTGCTTCTTCCTTGTCTTCCTTGCCTTCGGCTCCCACTCTACAGTGTCCCTCATTTAGTCATTCACATCTCCTCACCTTTAACCATCCGCATTTCCCCCCATCCTTTCCATCCTTTCATTCACTCACGGCTTCCAACCCTATACAATGTCTGAACAGGAAGTGTTGTACTCGATTCAAGACGCTGTCGCGACCATTACCTTGAATCGTCCTAAGCGTGGTAACGCTCTTTCGGGTGACATGGTCGCGCTATTTGTGTCGCTCGTCCAGCGCGCGATCGACGACCCAGCCGTGCGAGTGATTGTTGTGACAGGCAACGGCAAGTACTTTTGCACTGGCATGGACCTGACGGGTGGTGGCGGTATTTCGTCGCATGCCAACGCCAAATACACCGGCGACGAGAAGGAGGAGGAACAGGATCCCGTTTCCAATACCCAGTCTCTCTTCCAGTTACTTAACAAGGCACCCAAGCCAACCGTTGCCAAGATCAACGGTCCAGCCTTGGGAGGCGGTGTGGGTATTGTCTTTTCGTGCAATTTCAGAATCGTGCACCCTTCAGCATACTTCTCCATGCCTGAGGTCCACCGCGGTTTGATTCCCGCCATGATCTCCGAGGTCATCGTCCCTCAATTGGGGCCCTTCCGGTCGAAACAGTACATGCTCACGGGCGAGCGTGTTTCAGCAGAGGAGGCACTGCGCGTTGGCTTTATTACCGCCGTCGTAGGAAAAGAAGAGGGCGCGTTGGACAAGAAGACTCAAGAGTACCTCGATCTTCTCCTTCAGGGAGGTCCTGGTGCCATGCGAGATGTTAAGGCTCTCGTAGATGCTGTTGATAGCCGTGGCGGTAATCCCGAAGCTACCTCCAAGTACGTCCGTGAAGCGTTTGTCAAAATGATCACGTCGGAGGAAGCAGCACACGGAATTGGCGCCTTTGCATCGCGCGAGAAGCCAAACTGGAGCAACTTTGGTATTGGCGCGATCAAGTCCAAGCTGTAGTATACAACAAACTAAAAAATAAGAAAATTTGAAAGTCGTGTGTGTACTCAACAATGTACGTTGCACGGTAATAGGTTGACATAATTGCTTGCTTCCCTGGAATGGTCCCTGATGGTTTGATCAACACGGACGGTTGGAGGCTTTGGCCACGTACATCAGAAATTGTGATCAATGACTCTTCTGTGAGTGCATGGCATGAGAGAGCCTTATTTCTTTTGATTTACACGCACGCCGGTCGGTTTTTGCTTGTTGATTATGGAGGGTATGCGTTAATGACAACACTGTTGAGAAGATAGCTTTCAGGAACAGAACGGAGCTGAAAGAGAAAAGACTTTGTGACTTGCTCGAGTCATTTTGGGAATGACTCCTTGACCAACAAAAAGCTTAATGCATACCCAACGAGCAAACCTCTTTTTCTTGTTATCTCTGTCTTTCCTCCCTTTACCCAACTTTTCCTCCCTTGGCTTCTCCTCCTCGTCCTCCTTGTATTTGTAAAATATTACCATGACCACAAAGACACTCAAGGCCGGTATCCTCGGTGCCACTGGCACAGTAGGCCAGCGCTTCATTAGCTTGCTCTCCGAGCACCCTCATTTCCAGATTCATGCTCTTGGTGCATCGCCTCGCTCTGCAGGCAAGCCCTATGAGAAGGCCGTCAAATGGAAGATGGCCAAGGCCATTCCAAAGGAGGTTCGCCAACACATTGTCAAAACCTGCGAGCCCAAGGACGAGTTTTTGGAATGCGACGTTGTCTTTTCTGGTCTCGATGCCGATGTTGCTGGTGAAATTGGTAAAGAATCAACAAATTGTTGGCCGAATCAGAATAGGGAGGAGTGACAGTCGAAGACAAAAAAAATCTATGATAGATCAAATACTCACTGATCTCTCACACCCTTTTTTTTTTATTATTATGGCAACTCAAATTGGACATCAATAGAGATGGCATTCATGAAGGCCAACCTCCCACTTTTCTCCAACGCAAAGAACTACCGCACCCACCCAGAGGTGCCTCTCGTTGTGCCTCTCGCCAACAGCTCCCACTTTGAGTTGATTCCTCATCAGCGTGCCAAGCACAACCTGGACAAGGGCTTCCTTGTCACAAACGCCAACTGCTCTACCACAGGTCTTGTCATTCCCCTGCGCGCATTACAGGATGCCTTTGGCCCATTCACCAAGATCATGGTCACCACCATGCAGGCCATCAGTGGTGCCGGTTACCCTGGCGTCGCCTCGCTCGGTAGGTTTGCAACAATTTTTTTTTGAACTAGGTCTAGGAAAAAGGAAGATTGTGGGAGGGGGGATGTATCACAAAAAAAAAAATAACTTGTTGTGACTGACTTTGAGTAACCAAATGTTATTCAATCTTTTATGATTTAGACATTCTTGACAACGTTGTTCCTCACATTGGTGGCGAAGAACCCAAGATGGAGTGGGAGACACTCAAGATCCTTGGCTCAGTAAACGAGGATAAGACGGGCTTTGATCTGCTTTCCAACACCAAGGTCTCGGCTTCGTGCAACCGTGTGCCTGTTG
>JAAAIY010000013.1:23929-161461 GCA_016098105.1 Actinomortierella wolfii
CGGCCACTTGATGTCGGTTGCCGTTGAGTTTGCTCAGCGGCCTGCACCCTCGGTCGAGGAGGTCATTCGCGTCCTTGAGAACTACCGCACCGAGGCTCAGGAGCTGGGCTGCTACTCGGCACCGGAGCAGGCTATCATCGTCTCCAGGGAGGAGGACCGCCCCCAGCCTCGTCTTGATCGCGACAACGGCAATGGTTACTCGGTCACTGTCGGTCGTATCCGCCCTTGCAACATTTTTGACATCAAGTTCTCGCTCCTTGTTCATAACACCATCCTCGGTGCTGCTGGTAGCGGTATTCTCAATGCTGAGATTGCCCAAAAGAGAGGCTACATTGTCTAAATAACTCTCGTCAGAATAATAAAAAAAATAACCCCCTCCTCCTCCATTCGACCTGTCTCTCCCTTTTCCGAAGCTCAGTTGCTAAGCTCTTGTAAAAAGGGCTTAGCCTTTTCCCTGTTCATTTGGTGGCGAAAAATGGTTATCGTTATTGGTCGATGACAGCTTGCTTCTAGCTCAGCAGGGCTGAGGGGACATGTCCATTGCTCCAGCGAGAGAACTGGATACAAATACAAAAGCAACGGATCCCTGGAGCTTGTTCTCGCCCGCCTCTCACTTCTCTCTCTCTCTCTCTTTCTACACCTTTGACATTCGCCCATTCACATTCTCTTCATTGTCAACAACCCATTGGAATGATGAATGACCTACAAACAAAGAGATCTCTGCCCTTTGAGGTGATCGAGCGCATTATCTACTCGATCGACGATCGAGAACTGGCTCCAAGGCTCTTTCCACTCTTGACGGTCAGCAAGCGTGTCTTTGCTCTTGCAGTAGAGCGCCTCTATGAAGACCCCTTCAAGTCTCTCGCTAGCTGCCGTAACATTCACTCGGCCACGTGCAAGTTGGTAGCCTTGATCGCTGTGATCTGCCCAGAAGTGGACGAATCACTACTCTATCGTGCGGTATTGGCCCTCGGCATGGATCCACAACCTTTGGCCGACCGCCAAGCTGCTCTCGCAACAAGGCATAGTACTGAAACAAACTTGCCGCAGAGTCAATGTACACTGCTGCCCTACTTTTCGTTTGTCCGCATCATTCATCTTCGACCAGAGTTTGACGACGAGCTTCTACCACTACTACTCGAGCATAACAGGCGACGTCGGAGAAGTCGCAACAATGCCTCGGCACTGAGAGAAGGGGACGAAGACCGAGAGGTTTTGCTGATGGACTGGACGGTGAATGGGTTGGTGATGGAGCCACTTTTCTGGACGGCCTGTGGGCAACAGTACCTGGGCAACCTTCGCATAGTGTCAATCAACATACGCCTGCATCTCCCTAAATTCAGTGACTACCTTGCGCGCATGACAAGGCTCGAATCTATCATCTGTTACTTTGTTGCGCCAAAGTATGACGGCAATATTTCGTATAGGTGCCTTGAAAGGCAGGTCGATGATGTTCTTGCTGTCATCTGGAGCTTATCGAGGGAGCAACGCGCTCAACGAGAAAAGATCACGGACATAAAGCCATTGTCGATAGACACTGGAGCAACAATTAGCCAGTTCAAGTCTATCGATGTTCAACTCTGCTGTCGCGGTCAAAAAGATGTTTGGTACCACGATCCTCACCTGATCCGGTCGCTACGCATTCTCTTTAAAGAGGCTGTTCTTACAGGCGACAATAGAGTTTTCTCTGTCGAGGCCATCTACAATGATGACATGTCCAAGGACTGTGACCCAAACTGGGTGCGGTTTTATGTGATGCCCGAGAGCATCGATATGAAAGCCGTCCGATGCATCCGCCAGTACGTACCGGGCTATATGAATGACCGTGTCCTGAGCTGGCCTACCGCTGGCAAGGCTGCCATCCTCCAGCAGTGCCGAGGGCTGCGACATCTGGCCATCTATGCCGAGGAAGGTGAAGACGCGACGCTTTTTGCTTGGGCCAGAGAAGAACGTCAGAGAGTTCTCTCGTACTCTTCTAATTCCTCTCGTTTCAAGGATGTGACACCACGTGAGGCATCGACATCGTCCAACGCCTTTCAACGCCTCATCCATCTTGAGACACTTCATCTAGGCGCACCCTGGGGCACGACGATGGACTGTTCGTTGCGTGATGCCCTCTTTGCGTTCGGCCCTACGTTGCAACGGATACGACTGGATGCAGGGGGTATGGAGATCGACCTGGCACTCTTCAGAAACCTTCCAGAGCTGCGAGAGCTCGAGATTGAAACGGGCATCATTTTGTGTTCAACACCATCGTGTCATGATCCGCCAATGTTCAGTGGATGTCCTCGCCTTGTGAGCGTTGCTCTACAAGAGGATGGCGACGGTGAGGTTGGCGATAACTTGGGCATCTGGCGTGATCTTCATCACTTGCGCAAGCTCTCTTTGATTGGCCCTGTGGCATATCGATTTCAGCAGGCAACTTTTGCTCTCAGCGGTGCCAACCTCGAAGAGTTGACCATGTTCTCTGAGGAGATGAACCAGTCTCCAGACGAGACGGTGTACACGTGGGATGTTGAATGTTGGCGGCACCTTGTGAAGCTCCGTAAACTGCGCCTACGTGGTGCCATGGCCATTGCTTTCAGGGCTTCGATGCTTCTGACATGTCCAGATCTCCGCGAAGTCGACCTGGCAGGACCATTGGGTATGTATGGTTTGTCGGCACCTCAAACACTCGACCGTCTCTTCAGTCCTCTTTCATGGAATGACAAGAGTGAGGAAGAAGAAGGAGAAGGAGAAGGAAAAGGAGAAGAGAGGAAGAGCAACATGGGAGAGGGTCAGGACGACGATGGTATACCAGATGTTGTTATCAATGGCCATCATCATCAGAGCTGTCATGTGACACAGCTGGATCTCTCTGGATGGAATCTGTCGTCGCTCGTACTGGACGCTTCCCTCCCTACCATGTTTCCGGCGCTGGAGAAGCTGGAGTTTCGCACGTGTAGCCCAGCTAATCCGTCGCCAGAACGACTTCAAGAGATCCGTGAAAGATTTCCCAAACTTGAGCATTTTACTTGGCGATGAGAAAATTGTTGTAGAGTAGCAACGCCTAATAGACATTAATACAAAATGTTCTCGTCCTCCTTCTGGTACACCTGTCGTGTTTTTTATGTCATTGGAGCGAGTGGCTAGCACAAATACAAAAACAAATTTGGAGATGTGTTTGATATTGGTATTTATTATTTTACAGTGTTTTTAAGGTATTTTATCCATTTAGAAAAAAAAGAATCTACATTTGTTTAGCGATTAGCGTCATACTTGACATAGTAGTGCTGGTACTGCGGTGGAAGGGTCGTCGCCACCGTCCAAGACTCCATTTCGATTGCCGTGGTATGAATACCAAACGACCGCTGAAGATCCTGCATCGCTGCCGCCACCGAGGGGCTTGGTTGGTGATGGGCAGCAAAGTAGTTCACTCTTTGTGGTAATGGCTGTGATCCCTCTGAGGTTGTCTCTCCTTCTCCTTGCCTGGATGAAATTCTCTCGCAAGGAGATGCTACAGCAGGGCTAGAGGCTGGTAACCGTGTGCTGCTTCCAGTAGTCTTCAATGACGATCCACCTCCCATGGCATGGTCATCACTCGTTCCAGAAATGGCTCCGTCTTCTTCTTCGACTACACTCATTGTGGAGAGTCCAAGTTCTTGCTCTCCAATTTTCCGGCTTCCAGGCCGTTTCCAGTCCATGAGCCGATGACCCGTCTTCCGGAACGCGCTACCACCACTGCGACTCTGGTTAAGCTTGGACCTTTGGTTACTTGAACCGTTGCCTCCGGAATGGTTACCATCCGTCCCCCCACTGTTACCCCAGCCGTATCCATTACCATCCTCGTCGTCGTCCTCATTGTCAAAGCGTCGTGGGCCACCATGGACTGAGGAAGGTGACGAAATTTGGCATGTACTGTTGCAGACATCACTGCCGCTACCGCAATTGGATCCTCCTTCTCCAGGACATTTGGATCCTCCCCCTCCTCCTCCAAGACCACTCGAATGAACCATAGACGTAGAGTGGCATTCGCTCTGACTTGCACTACTCTGCTGCGGGCGCTTCTGATGAGCAACCGTGCCGGTTCTGCGTCCATGACCCTCGCCGAACAAGAGCTTCCATCCGCGCTTCCACCGACTGAGTGAGCCGAGGACGGGCGGATTGGTCTGTATCGAGAGCACAAAGTGGCGCCAGACATTGTCGTAAACCATGTTTTGCACCTCCCGCACGACAGGCTCGTACATCTCGAGGTAGCAGGATTCCGTCCGGAACAGCATTGTAATCTCTTGCACGATTTCGTCGTTCAAGTTCAATGGCAATAGCGAACTTGGCTTGATGAACGTCTTGTAAATGGCGTAGTATGCGGGCAGGAGCGGCGCAGGGACAGGCGTCCGCGTCAGCTGTGGTACCGCCATACCATTAGCCACTGCATCAGCAGCAGCAACGGCCTCTGTATTGGAGCGACTCGATATGGAAGCCGCAGAAGCGACTGCGTTTAGGCGCTGTGCGCTGGTATTCTGGTGATCTGAAAGGGTATGTTGAGGCTCTCGTTCATGCTGCTGAGGGTTCATCTCGATACACATTTCAGCATATGGTCCTGATACAGGTTGTGAGTGGTCCGTATTTACATGAGCCCGCCCAAGAAGACCTGCCTGGCTGGAGTTAGCACCAGAGCACATCCCAACAGAGAGCGGTGCCGCTGTTAGTTTGTCCGACGATAGCGACGATTGGTGCCTGAGGTGGGTCGCCCCTGAGGGCGCGTTGATGCTATTGCTGTTCATACTGGGTTGCAAAGGCAGTCGGGTCGTGAAAGGTGCTGAGACAGATGGCGCAGGTGAAAGGCTGCGGGGTGTAGTTGTCGTAGAGTAGACTGAATCAGGTCGCCCGATGTGAGATGTCCTGACACTAACTAATCTTGGACTACGATTTCTCTTGCCTTCATGATCACTACCAATGTCAGAGCTACCGCAACAACTGTCTATTTGATCACTACCAGAAGCTCCCGCGTTCATGAGGCTCTGCTTGGATCGGCCAATAGCAGGAAGGGTATCAGAGGGCTGAGGTTGCCGCTTAGGTGGTATGGGTGAAGCAACCTGGCTGCCCGATCCTGTTCCGGTAGATGCTGTATTACTGCCAGCAGACCTTGTATGGAGAGTGCTAGCAGGGCCCAGTCGTGGAGACACATTGCTCGTTCTTTCTCCTCCTATAGCGGTTGGTGGCAGTCCTGGGGATGCTGATAGTACACTACTAGACCTGCTTCCTCGCGCCGAGGAATCACAGGAGAACGAGGTACGGACGAACGAAGTGGATGGCGAACGAGGACGCCCCACTGAAGCCGTCCGAGCAATCTGCTGCTGGTCCTGGCAGACGTCCTGTATCGATGCTCCTTGTCCAACATAAAGGAGATGGTAATGATGTTTCGAGTGTTGAGTGTCGTCACCAGACTTATTGATGTGATTAGTTGACTCGGAGGAGGGAGTCCTGAGAGTAATCATGGCCGGGACGGCACTATCACTCCCCGCTAAAGTGTTGTTGGCGGGGTCTTCGGTCATCCAAGCACATGTGGGGACTTCTGAACTCTCTTGCGAATGAATCTGGTAGGATAGCTGATGAATCTGATCATCAAATTCTCCTTCATCGTAAGGGTAACAAGACGATGACAGGATCTCTTGTTCTCCATCTAATTTTCCAGTGTAACGGCGAAGTTGCACACCGTGTGCATCCCCAGCGTCACCGCTATTTCGACCGCGAGTTACTGAAAGAGCAGAGGGGTCATAAAAGTCGTCTTCTTCGATGGGCATTCGACTTTCCTGACTCAAGTCCGTGTCATGATAGCTTCTCGTTGACCCCGTGTTACCGCGGCCGAACCAGCTAAGTGAGGAATGATCACTGTCGGCGCCGCTCAAACGAAGCTTCTGTACAGAGTCGGCCGATTCGGTCGAGGTCATGCCACCACCACCACCACCACTGCCCCCACTAATTCCTGCGCTGTCCACGCTATGTTGATGGTATCTGCAAAGCCGTCGTGGAGAACTGGATGGCTCGCGTTGTGTATAACTAGTCGCTGGAGCGGAGTTACTTGATTCATGATCGAGGCTCGGATGATGGCGATGATGATGGTGGGAATGGTGATGGCGGTGCTTGTGGAGGCGCTGAGGGTTGAGGTGGGGCCAGAAAGTGCCACGTCTGGACGATGGGTTCACCAAGTCACTCTTCATGGATGCTGCAAGCTCTTCTTCTGGCTCAATATTGAACGAATCCTTAAAGCGTGACGAGGTAAGTTGGTGACCAGCTCTGAATGGGGTCAAAGGTGGCGTGTTGGATGTTGAGGCCGAGCTGATGCTAGAGTGGTGACTCGTCATCGTCGTGGTAGTGTTTCCGGAGATCTGTGAATCTCGCCACGTATATCGTACTTGTGCTGGTGCCGGCGACGGGGACATAGAAATGGTCTGAGAAAATTCAGTAGGAATCACGGCAGGCAAATCCGCTGATGTTGATGGCAAGATAAGTCCTCGTTCATGCTGCAGATTGTCTACTTGATGCAGAGCATTTCCGTGATCGTTCATAGAGACCATTTCTTTACTCTTGGACGTGGAACTGGTTCGAGATGAAGGAGTACCTCCTGCCATTGACTCTTGGTAAAATTTATGCTCCGACGACGTCCGGTGCACACTGGACTTAACGTGAGGTCCTAAGACTTGGTCGCCATCCTCTGCCTCGCTGGCACATGTTGGACATGGCACTGGTGACGCCGAAGAAGAAGCTTCGTCGATTGATGCCGTAGCAGCCCCCTGTCGTGCAGAAAAGGATGCTACTGGTGGCATCGGTGATGATCTGGTATCCATAAACCGGAGTTGACGAACACGTGAATGGGTTGCTCCGCTGCTGGTGCCATTTCCATTGCCTTCACGTCCCTGCCGGCCGACTAGCTCATAGTACTCCATGACTTGTTTCCTTAGCCCTTCATACTCCTGCAGAAACTTTGTATTTTCGGCGTTGAAAACGGTTACGGAAAACTTGCACAGGGCTTCGAACATCTCTGAATCCTGCAAGGCATATTCAAACGCGCGTGGATTCATGTCTGATAATGGGATCATGTCACCCTTAGCATCCAAACCATAGTAAGCCCAGAATCCTTTGAACCCTTTTAGACGACGAGACGACCGCCCTGCAACTAGAGTGCTAGACTTCTGGCCATGTTGTTGTATCTGAGATTGCAGCACCGTCATCTCAACTCCGGTTGCATGGGCACCTAGCGGTGAGGCAACAAATGACCGTGACGGTGAATCCACCAACATACCGTTGTCCCTGTATTTGGAGCGTGTGGGGTGTATTGAACTCGAATAGAGTGACGCTGATGGTGAAAAAATAAAAGGTACCCGACCCTGGGATGTCGCCGAGATGAGCGATGGTTGACTGCTGGTGTGGGGCAGTGATGGCTGATAAGACACTAGATCACTATCCAATAGACATCCTTGGTCGCGGTGGTGTTCGCTAACTGGCGAGTCAGATTTAAGAGATTCCCATCGGAAAATGCTTGCTAGGCGACTGTTGGATTTGGCACTAGCTTGACGAGCTTTAGGCCGTTGCCGTCGCAGGAAGGAAATGAGAGGCAATACGACTGTGATAGTGTGTGCAAAAATAAAAGTAAGCACAAGCCAATTGACATGGTTCCAGTGGCCGGCATCGAGCTTCTTCATCGTAACAGGCGAAATAAAATAGAGTACGAATCCGGGTACACCGATCGCCATCGTGAGCAAGAGTTCGTTCCGAATACCGAAGCCGTCCTTAATCCACCAGAGATTCCAGCAAATAATGGGGCAGCCCACAATAAGGAATATCAACATTGCGCCATAGATTGGATAGAACTATAAATACCAAAAGACAAGCCAATGGTGTAAAGAGTCAGAAATTGCAAATATGGATTCTCGGATCAAACAATATACTCCATCCGATACATCTGATACGTACCACCAAACCTTCGCCGCAAACATAGCTTGTAGGATTGATCTGAACAGGCGATGGTTTAACAAACTGCATTCCAAGGCACAGAAGAAACACAAGGATCATGATTAAGACAAGAAACAGCGCCAAGCGCCCATCTGTGACTTGGTTGAAGGGCAGGTACCGGTTCCAAGGGCTTTGATTCCATTCGCGTTCGCGAGGATCTGGTAATTCGTCAAAGCCAAGAGAACCAATGATGGCTCTGTAATCTGCAGGGCGTTCCAAATGTCCAGCTCCTGGGCCGACCTTTCGCGACTGTGTGATAGCAGTAGGGCTGCTGCAGCCAATGGTAGAAGCGCCACCTGAGGTTGATATGCCACTCTTAAGGTCCAAGGGCCTCTCCATCTGATGAAATATCAGTGAGCTTGGGCCCACATCGCCGAATCCTCCGAAGTCAAAAATGGTGCCACTATGTGTGGGAATCACCGCCGGAGAACTATCCAACGTCCGTCCAGCATCAACATGAGTTCCTGGAATGGTCTCTTTACGTGAACTCTCCGATGACGGCTTTGTGGTGGAAGACGACTTGTGGAGTGATAACTCGCTGCGGGTTGTATGCACGTTTTTCTTTCTAGTCACATTGCTTTCAGCGGCCTTTTCGCGAGTCGGTTGTGGTGGTTGAGTTTGAGTAGTGTAGGGACTTGAAGGCCACTCTAGCACCGCTTGGACATCAGGATGTCGCTCAGGCAGAGCAGGTGGAGGATTGGAGGGGGATATCGAAGCCGTTGCGACATTGACGAGAGGAGCATGTGGCGTCTGATGGAGGGTGGCTGGAACAGAAAGATTTGGTCTAGACTCTGCCGGAAGAGATGACAATGATCCTCCGTTCAAATTATTAATTTGCCTAATCAATGGCGTCGACCCCTGGTCGCTTGATCCAGTCACCGCCACCATACTCATATCGCGATTCTGCTGTTCGTCTTTGGGCTCGGTGTCAGGTTTGCTAGGCAGCGGTATACTCGCCTCCAAGGGGTTTTCACCAGATGTGGCAGTAGCGTTTTGGCGTATCTCTGAACGATCAATCGCACCGGATACAGACGCATGAATATTAGCAAGAGTCGTAGATGGATGAAGTGATACTGTTTGTTGGCCTGGTTGAAATATTTGTTGCATGGATGCTTTGTTTTCACCGTCCTGCTGTTTTAGTTGTTGCTCCTGTTTTTGCTCATCCAATGGTTGATGTTGCTGTTGTTGTATTTGGAGCTGTTTTTGTTGCCGTGATGAAGAATCCCTGGTGTAGTAACTGTCTTGGTCATTACTCTCAACACGTTCCTGAACATTGGAGCACGAGGGAGCGTTGGTGCTGACGATATAGCCGGCCACATTTTCAGTTGGAGGATCCTGGTCGACAATACCGTTGGTGTTGTTCGTGGGGATGTTACTGCTCACAGTCAGTCCTCGTATATCGGTCTTTTCGATTTCTGTCTGTTTACGGTAAATGTACATTAACCGAAATCCCCGGGCAAGATAGGTCATCAACCATGGTACAATGCATAGGTACGATGCTATACGAACAAACAAAAGTTATATCCATTAAAAAAGAAAAAGAGATTGTTTGGTTAGTAGAACGTTTGCTAAGAGGCGGGAGAAGGAAGATTGTGTTAACGGAGCATTTTGAATAACCAAGCATGGTACGAAACAACCAAAGGAACCAGTCAAAATGTAGATAGGAGATAGGATGCACAGCAATTATCAAAAACTTACTCCAAAGAAGAATGAAACATGGGAAATCTCCCACATAAGCATTAAGGAAAAGGTATACAAATATCACGCCGCTGGCAGCGATGCCATTCCAGAGTACCAGGTACCGTCCTCGCTGCTTCAGGTCGTTTTGATTGCCGGACAGGTAAAACGTTAAGAGGGTCGAGAGAAGACTAATTGAGCCAAAGAATATGGCAGCACTCATGTACCCGTAACGATGACCCCATCCTAGCTTTGGCTCTGGTTTGTCCATCCTAGCACGAGAATGAGCAAGGACGAGTAGAGAAAAAGACAAGATGTCGCGAAGGATGGGTCAAGGACGGAAGGGCTCCTGACTCTCTCCCTAGCACACGTCGTGCTACTCTTGTATGTGGCTCGGTAGATGTGAAAGATTTGTCTAAATATCGAAAAAGGCGGGTCTACGTTTTGAGTCTCTCAGCGACAAGCAATGCGGAGAATGGCTGAATTTTTTTTTAAAAAAAGACCACATAACGTAAATTAGTACATTGGATAAAGGATGTACAGAATGGGCAAGGTTAGGATCGGGAATCCCTGTTAGTTTGTCTTTGAGTAGTACAGTTCAACCTCGAATAAGGTCGGCCAAGATCGATGAGAGCAAAATGTATAGAGGAAGAACGAAGAAAAATGAAAAGGCGTAGAAAAAGGATTATACGAAGGATGCAAAAAGCCGAGTTTTGGCAGACTGAGAATGACATAACCCTACTGCAAGAGGACCCGCTCGTAACTGACGGCCAAGGGTCTGTTGTTTTGCCAGGTTTTCAAAGAGTAAGGGTAGGGGTGAGGAAGGAATACTTTGCTGATGGGCAGTAATGTATCCTGCGAGCAAAATACAAAGCAGGTGAGGACGATACTGAACTGTGCATTAGAACAGGGGTGGGACAAAGAGGCTTTCAAGAAGGAATCGTTGTTGTTCCTGGCAGGTGTATCAATCCGCACTGTTTCATAGCAACAATGGGCGCCTGACAGTCTCCAGTACGGAGCAATAAGGGTTTAAAGAGTGAGAAGAGAGTGAAAGGTCGAGTGTGTTACAAATGATGTGTGGTGATGGTGAGCAAGTGATTTGTGCAGTTGTTTGCGTTGTACGCACCAAGGAGCTGATATGAAGATGGTGGCTGACATGGCTCCTTCAGCAGTGATCTACAAGGCACTAAGGCCGGTCCTTGCTGGAAATGGTGTTTCCCCGTTTCTTTTGTTGTTGGCGGGAAAAAAATGAAAAAGAGAAAGAGAGAAAAAGGAGAAGTAGAGGCAACTGAATGTACGACGAGAGGGGGGTCGAGCGGACAAAGAGAGTTCAATGGTGGTGAAAAAAGTTGGCAGAAAGGGAAGGAGGTACAAAATGGGGGAAGGGGAGAGCAATGAAAAGAGAAGTGAAAGAAAGGAAATCAAAACAAAACAAGCGGCGTTAGAACGTGGGAAGGAGGGTGCTGATAACAGAACGAGAAAAATGTACGATGGAATATACTCTGTTCAATACCCGCCTGATCGCCTCTGCTCTTTACCTCATTCGAGCCCTGTACTTACCTGACCTTGTCGCCACCCCCCATTTTTATCCTCGGCTGGCCCCAGTGCTTCGAAAAGCTCAGAAGCGAGAACTACCAGTAAACAATCGGTACAAAAATGAAATGGCAAAGTGATAAATGCAATCGTGATCAAACCGTCTAATAGTCAATCGTGTTGGAAAGAGAGAGAGAGAAAAAAAACATAGTTCCTTCCAGTCCTTTGAAAGGCAATAAAACAATAAAAAAATGTGAGCACAGAAAAGAGAAATAGACAGACAAACAAATATGGACGTGCAGATGGAAAGACAAACAGAGTTTGATTGAACGAGTTTTTGTTCAAATGTGTCGCATCAGTTCCTTGGGATTCGAGAACCCTTCGGGCCCATGATCCCTGGTTTCTCTGATTCATCTTCTTGGTACTTATTGAGTTCATCATGAAACAGAGATGACGCTGATCCCATATGCCATTCCCAGGGGGCTTCGCGCGACACAATTGTTCTTATCTCATTCGCCACAGGCAAGGGTCCAAGAGCAAAACGCTCTGACCGAATGAAAAAAGGTTCTGTACCCGACAGTGGTCTATTTTTTCTTACTTTCTGGACACATCCACACCAATTACTGCTGTGCGGAAATAGTGGTAGTCCTGGGAAAAAGATTCTCAGTGTTCAAAAACGAGTATCATGATAAAATTATCGCGGTTTACTGTTGAAGCGCAAACACTATTTTACAGAGGCCCATCTCTTGCCCGAAGCTAGAACGAGTTTGCGGAACGCATCGTCACGGTGAACCACATTCTGGAATGTAGTCTGTCGACCGTTAATATCAGTGACCTCTATGCCTGCCGTCGACCATAAGCCGATACTCATCGTCTTTGTCTATTTCAGAAACGTAGTTATGGGCGTTAGATTTCAGTCTGAGCGTGATGCATCAAACCATACTGAAAAACGATAAGTTATCCCGAAAAAAGAAGACATACTTTCTTGATTGTATCGATCATATCCCAAGGAATAACGGCCTCGATGTCACGCCCAAGAAGTTTGGCTGAACGAAACTGGATATTTTCTTCGTGTATGATAAGTTTGCCTGGTTTGCCACGCAGCATACAATGGTATTCTATCAAGAAAAAAAAATATGAGTTAGGGAAGATAAATTCTGACTGGGGTACGTGTACACTAATCACAACAAGCTGACCAACTTACCATTTTTTTCTTGAACACTCGAGAGGGACGCAACATCAGATGCAACAGAATGTATTGAGGTTGATGACGAAGCATTTTGCGCGGGAGATGACCGATTCTGGTATTCATATTTGATCCTTGATGCTGGAGACATAGCGTTCAGGTCGGTTGAGTCCAAAGAGTTTCTACCAGTATCCCTATGCTCGCTTGATCCATCATCAGCGGCCTGTTGCTGCTGGAGAAGTTGTTCTTCTTGTTGTTTTATAAGCCTCTCTACAGCAAGCTCCGTATCTGTCGGTACACCCCATAGTATCCATTCCAGGGGAGAGAAGATATGGCTGAATCGCGGATATTTCTTTTGCAACGGAAGTAAGAAGAAAAATTCAACGCCAATCGAAAAACCAATGGCAGGAAGGACAAGAAATGAAAAGAAAGTCGTGATAAAAATGTAAAACATGAGAAGGGCGATGACACGCCACGTTTGGTGGGGACGCTCCCATCGCATGAGACTACGAGCAACGTGAAGGAAGAAGGAAAATCTAAGGGTTAGTGTTCATGCACACTCACGTAAATGTCGGTATAGCGGCGTGCATGAATATGGTACATACTTCTTGAATCGTTCAATGTAGCCTATATTTTCTTCTGCAAGAGCCTGCAGGTAAGGACCCCAAATCTTCATGACTGTCATGAGCCAGTCAGTCAAATCGCGTGAAGCTATCAGCTGGTGTAGCTGCGAACGCATCTTTGTCCTACGGTGCTGCTGTTGCTGCTCAACAATACGCTCATTGAGAGATTGTGGGATATTCAAAACCGTGTGTAGGTTGCCAATTATCCTGAATCGATTGTTGAGCATCTTGAAGACAAAGCAAGCCAAGAACCCTGGCAACCACAAGTGGTTGTACCAGAGAAAAGAGTAGATCTACACGCCCCAGTCCAAAGTAACATTATGTTAGAATTTTTTTTTTGTGAAACGGGAATCCAAATGGCCATCAGTCATCAGCGGTGTTGCTCAAAATATTTATTCCTATGCTTGGCATAAATGAAAACCTTACCATGAGCCATACGGTTGTCTCCGGTGGATTTTCCCAGTACATCACTCGCTCTACATACAGACCAAAGCTCTGAGCCGGGCTGGATGAATCAAATAGTCTGCTCAACAAAGCTCGGATGCGCGACCACTGTAGCGGCTCTGGCTTTCGCGTTGCACGATCATCCCTTGCTAAGGATTCCACGAAATAAACAATGTACTATACATAGGAAAAAGCTACAAAAATGAGTAAACGGATGATAGTAGTAGTCTCACCCCTTCTTTCCTCCTTCCATTCATACTGCTCGCTGGTGTAGCCCCATGTATGTGAGAGATCTCTATGCCCCACAATCCAAATCAGTAGACTCATTCTTACGGCTTGTATGTAGTGAGGCACATTGAGGATGCGTTTCCCCGACTCGGCCTCAACTGTCGTAAAATCCTCTGGGTCAGGTCTTGGTGGGCCTTTAGCTCTAGTCCGTCTGCGGCGAATTTCTTGAACGTGTCGATCGAATTGGAAGGCAACCTCTTCATTTGTCATTTTTCGCTGGGCTGTAGGGCTGGAGGTCGACGTTTCAGACATGACTGCAGGGGAGGACTCCTTGTCGTATTGTACAGAGCTACTTGCGTCCGAGGGTACCGATGCTTGGCTCGTAGCACGCGGTAGCTGTTCAGGAGAGCTGGTTCTATGGTTTGCTGAGGCAACAGGGAGGCTGCCAGGGTTGTCCAGCATGACCTCCGTCTTCATGTTTGGCGCAGTCTTGAAAAAAAATAAAAAAAAAGTGTAAAGTATAAGATATCAGAGGGTGAACTCCATTTTCTCTTAGGGAGGTCTAGAGAAAGGACGGGAGAACAACGGTACATACCGCTGTAGTTGTGGATTGCTCCGATCGCCTTGGTGGTAGGAGTGGTTTTAAATTGTGTGCATCATTTGTATGAAGTGAGTTTTGGTCAGGCAAGGAAGTGTTGCTTGTATTAGATCGTGGTGGAATTGGTGGAGGCAGGGTAGTGTTATCAGCAAAGGAAATTGTATTATTTGGTAACGACGAGAAAGAAGAGGAGGATGATATAGCTACCGTGTCATCCTCTGCTGGGCGAGTGTCGGCAGAAGGTCTCTTGGGTAGAGGAGGTGGAATGAGTGAGGATTCAGGATTCATGGTGAGTGCATGTAATGAAAGAGTGGTTTCTTGGCTGTGTCTTGTGTGGAGAAAATATACGGCGTGGGAGGATGAAAAATATTTTCCCAAAAATTTCATTATCTCAAATTTGTACGCAATCTATCTATGAAGAATTGTAGTACCAAATGGATGTCAGGGTGGTCCTCGCGAACACAACGATGTGAAAAACGCGAGGAACAGAATGATGCAAATTCGAGGTAACTCGAGAACACTTTAAACAGAAAACATTTAGCGCTCTCTCGCAGGACGGATACAGTTTCGTTTTGAGGCGACAAGTTTTAGTTAGCGTCTTCAGTGCAGAACCTGACGCGACAAGATTCTCACGTCACACAAGAAGGATACCATGACTGTGAGTAAGAGAGCCAGCAGAGAATCATACGTCAAACTTGCCAAAACCAAACCAAGAATTTTAACCTGCAATGAAAAGCGCCTTGATGCCACTGTATGGCTGGCGTTGCACATGGCTCATTGATGCTGAAAAGTGCTGTTGGTCAGTGTAGTCAAATTGTTTATTAATCCTGCATACGGACGCCGTTCCACAAAAAAAGCCGAGCGTTGCTTCAACGGAGCACATACGGCTACACCACGTATTGTTGACCTTGTAAACGCCGAGAATTAGAAGCAAGTACAAAGTTGAGGAGAGACTCCTTGAGTGGTAGTTGTCAACCTTGACAGTATAGGATCAGAGATATGAATGCAGCCTACAATCATTCTCGTCAGATCAAGTTCTCTGCTCTCGTGAACATTGGTGCAATGTATATGGCAGTCTATAACAAAGGTGAATGTTTGCATTCTCCAACCACCAAGCGTTAACAGTGTCGCACATAGGCACACATAGGGTTTACTATGGCTGTATCAATGCCATTGGCACGACTTTCCTATTTTTGTTATCTTTACTTGCATTTCATTTGCACGACCACCATTCGACGACATCTTAGGTAGACATGTGGATCTAGCATACTATGGCTGTGCTATATATTTGAGTTTTTGCCATCCTTGTCGATATGGAAAACTCCGAACCCATGCCGTAGAACTGCATACATGTCGAGTTTCTGAAGAACGTGACAACGTCAGATGTCTGACACTGATCGCGAGAACGGCCAGAACGAGCATTACATTGATCTCGATAATTGACATCTCGTTCCTTAGTTGTGCCAACGTGTAGCAAAGATAGAATGGTACCTATAAGTCTACCAAACCACGCCCCGAAGGGAGGTGTTATGTCGTCGGTAGTCAAGGCCACGTGACATGTTGGGGACATAAGGGATACCTTGGGGGTTTGGGACTGCTCATTTCGATACCATTGTTTTTTGTTTACCCCTATAAAAAAAAAGAGACCCTAATGCTGTACCATTTCACAGTGCAACTCTCTTCAGGTGTCAGTGTCAGCAACCTCCCCTCTCACCAGTAGGCTTCCTTCATTCCTCAGAGGAGCATCCTTCCCACCCCAGAGCAGAACCACGCATACACAACACTATGGAGGTGCATAGATGCCGATTCGTTGATTACCTGCCTGCGGCTATCAATGCCCTGGCTTTTGCACCAAATACCACAAGACCAGTAATGGCATGTGGCAGGGCAAATGGTGACATTGAAATCTGGAATCCCCGGCATGAATGGCAATTAGAGAAGGTACTCGACTATTCTCGGCACGAAGTGGGCATCATGTTCTACTTGGCAATATTTCAAGGAAAGCAGAGCTTTATCGTCAACAAAACCAGTGTATTAACAAATGCTCCCCCCTCCCCTCATGTGTAGATCATCCCTGGAGGCAAAAACACCTCGGTTGAGGCACTGGCATGGTCGCACCAGACAGTTTTGACAGAAGACGAGGATTTCTGGGACTCGGAAAAAGAAAAACAGCAGGCTCTCAAGAAGCTTGTCAAGTCCCCACCTCGTCTCTTCTCGGCCGGACTGAACGCTGTTGTTACAGAATGGAACCTGACTACTCTGAAGCCAAAGGTAAAGAATTTTAATACCACAAAAACGTTGAAGCAATGATGAATGAATACCCTGCAATTTTTTTTCTCCTTTCAGTCACTTTTCCTCTTCGGCGAATATACCCAACTAATTCGCACGTTTCTCATTATTGCCAATTTAGCGTGCTGTCGACTCACACGGTGGTGCCGTTTGGTGTATGGCAGTTAACCATGCCAACACAGTATTGGCTGTAGGATGTGAAGACGGGTGTGTTCGACTCTTTGATATTGCCGACGGCGAGCTTACATTCATCCGCTCCTTCGATAAGCAAAAGAGTAAGCGGCGCATGTGTTTGAAGTATCTTAACTCTGTAATGAAACCACTAGATGCCGGAATCTGACACGACACACTCAATCTCTCATTATCCACCTTTAGCCCGTATTCTCTCCTTGGCATGGTCGCAGGATGACAAATACATGGTAACAGGCTCAGCCAATAGTAGCATCTACAAGTGGAATGTTGAACAGGGCCGAGTCATTTCTCGTATGACTGTTGATCGCGTACCTGGAGAAGACACTCTTGTTTGGTCTGTCAAATATATGTCGAATGGCATCATTGTCAGCGGTGACTCTCTTGGCCATGTCAAGTTTTGGGAGGGCAAGTCAACTACTATGATTCAGTCGTTCAATTCACACGGCGCCGATGTCCTCTGCTTAGCTGCAAGCAAGGATGGACGTACTGTTTTCTCGTCGGGCGTGGACCGTAAAGTCAACCAATACCGCCTTGTTGAGCAACCAGCCCCCAAGCGGAGTCTTGGTAAGAATGGACAGATCAATGGCAAGGTCGACCTTATCTCCAAGTGGACACTCGCAGGATCCCGACGGTGGCACTCGCACGACGTGCGCGCCCTTGCTTTGGACGAAAGTCGTCTTGTTGATGCTCTGGTCTCTGGTGGTGTGGATGTCTCTATGGTTGTCTGCCCTGCAGCTGACTTTCCTGACACCAACCAGCGCCGCATTCCCTATGTCCCCCAAAGACCTGTTATTTCGATTAGTAAATCGAAGCGCCTGCTGCTCTGCCGGAGAGAACATGGCGTTAAGTTGTGGCGTATTGGCAAATCTTCGACTCCCGTCCAACCTTATGACGAGTTTGAGATTGGCGCCCACCTGGATCTAATCGAACCCCAACAGGCACTGCTCGAGATGAACTTGAAGGAAGATCGTAACCTCACTGCGAGCGCACTCTCAGAAGATGGTCACTGGATTGCAGTGTCGGACATTGATGAGGTCAAACTCTTCCGCGTTGAGGAGAGCGTCCGCAGCCCTGGACAGTTGGTGGTGAAGAAGCAGAAGACTTTCCCTGGCGTTCGTGGTACAGGAGCACACTATCTCACCTTCACGCCCGACAGTGCCCGTCTGGTGGTGGCCTCAACAGACTCACAGGTGGTAGTAATTGATCTTTCAAAGTGGGAGAGCGGCTCGTTTGACATTCTCCGACGATTTGGCCAGCATGCAGGCAACGATCGGGACGACAGCGACATGGATGTCGATGCTGAAGGAGAGGTTATCCAGTCGAACCAGTCGGCAGAAACGATTGTCAGCATGGCGGTTTCAGCTGATGGACTTTGGCTTGCTACAGGCGATCTCAAGAACCGGATTCACATCTTTAATCTCGACACACTGCAACATCATGCCACTCTTCCCACGTTCGACGCTCCCTTGACAAGTCTTGTTTTCCACCCGTACTCGCCAACATTAGTGATTCCAACAGCCAGCAACGTGTTTTACCTCTTCAATGTCGAAACTCGCCGCCTGACGGATTGGTCGCGCGAGTACTCGTCAGAGAAGCGGTTCCCAACAAAATTCTTGGGCCTCAAGGACAAGGTTCTTGGTGTCGCGTTCAACCCAGCCCGTCGCAACACATTGATGGTGTGGGGTGCCAACTATATTTGCAATGTCGATCTGGACCATGGCGTCGGCGATCGCAACGCCGTGCTGAACGTCAATAAGCGGAAACGCCTGGAACGTATCCAGGAAGAGTTGCGTCGCCAGCAGCATGAGCGCAGGTTGAAGAAATATGCCGCTCTGGGCATCGCACCCATGCCCGAGCTCGAAACAGGAAATGCTGTGGTGGTTTTGAAGGGCAAGGGCAAGAAGAGCAATAAGAAGATTCTGGCAGCAGGAACAGAGTCAGTATCAGCTGGAGCACATGCATCACCCTCTATCACGCCGTCGATATCGAGTAAAGAACAATCGGCTGACGAAGAGGAGGAGAAGGACACAAACTTCCAGTTGCTGCACAAGTTCCAGCCTCTTATGTTCTGTGATTTCGTTGGCGATAACTCACTGGTGGTGGTTGAGCTGCCTTTCCTCAAGATTCTCTCCAATTTGCCAGCTTCTTACTACAAGGCTACATACAACAGCTAAAAGAACTAAAAGTCTGCACCATTTCCTACATTTTGTTTACTGTGTTTCCATACCATCCTCTAGTACGCATCCCAAAATTAAAGCATTTTTTTCTGCAACAAACTCTACTTTTTATATTCTCATCTTTTGCCCATCGTAATGGACACGCTGGACAATCGCTCATGCGCGTACGGCCTTCGGCATCAGGTACATCATCATGAAAGACAATGCCTCAGACTGCGTTAGCCAAGAGAAGACAATTGAATGCATCCGGTGTGACGCCTAATGTTGTATATATACTTTCACGACTCAGGCACGTTGCCTATCAGCAGCAAAATCGGAGGATGGCCAAAGCAGATTCTTGATTGGCACGCAGGAACTTCAAAAACGCAACGAGGTATGCATGTTGGAGAAAAAAAAGAGACTGTTCCTGGACTCTTTAAGAGAATAACTGAGTTGCTATGTGCAGTTGTACCAAATTTCTCACGTTTGCTTTTACTCTGGTTCCACGCTCCTTGCTCAATGACTCAAAACTACTAGGTTCACCTGTTGACATTTGATGAGGATGCGCTAGATATTCGAACAACCATTTATGACCACGAACACGAGATCTGGGACATTGCTGCATCAAAGGATGACCCCGATATATTTTTTACGTGTTATAAACGAGGTAAGCGGAGCGCAACAAGTAGTCAGAGCCATGTTGCTTCAAGATGGTTTGCCTTAGTAGAAAGTGTTTTTTTTCGTTTTATGTTTGCAAACTAGCTTACAATATACCTGCTCTCTATCAACCAGTTCTGGATAATAAAACGATAGAAAGTAAGGCATCATTATGGCGAATAGCACCCAACACTCCAGTGGATCCCAATGGCCTTTCAGAACCTCAACATCATCAATCAAGGGGCCATTTAGAAGAGGTTCTCAGTTTGGATGTTGGAGATGGCACCGTCAAGAAGGTTGTTTGGCAAGATAACACCGAGGTGATTTCAGTCGAAGATTGGCGGATCTGTTTATGGGACATTGATATTAAGCAAGGAAAGGCCAAGGTAAAGGGGAAAAAATGGTGATCCAACTACAACAGTATCATTTGATGGACACTATAGCCAAGTGGGATCTTGCTCACCAGATCTTGTATTTCAACCTGTTTATCACACCGCTCATAAGCTCACCGGAACGATTGAGGCACCGGACAAAAGATACAAGTTCACAAGCGCTGTATTAAATCCGCATGCACAAGAAATTGTCGCCATCTATGGACGATCGATCCATGGATGGGACTTGACATCACTGAAGTAAGTATTCATTATTGCTTTTGGCTCTTTTTATTTCTATTTTCTTTACTTTCCTTCTTACTTTGCGTATCCTTCTGACACAACTTGTAATATATGTTGCAATCAGAACGACATTAGCGTTGATAGATGCAACGCCAGCGATGATGCTCTGCATTGATTACAATCCCAACAAGCCCTTCCAGATTGCAACAGGAAGTGATGACGGCAAAGTACGGATATGGGACGTCCATCATGGCGCCAAGAAGCCCATTATGGTGATCGAAGATCATACTCACTGGTAAATCTCTATCTCTTAAATGTGGAGGCTAATTCGTCTGCAGTAATATCGACCTTCTAGCAACTAAATATGGCCTGCTCCCTAAACTTTGATTCACGTCACTGAACAAAAAAAATGTAGGGTTTGGGATGTTGCATACAACAAATTCCACGACCAGCTAGTGTTGACCTCAAGCTCTGATTGCCAAGTAAACCTACAGAGCATTGTGTCTGTATCGACAGGCGCCGAGTATCGATATGGCGATCAATATGAAGAGGATGCCACGGACGAAGACCCTAATCGCATGGGCGGAAACAGCGGAGGTAGTAATAGCAGTGACCATCCAGACAGGACCAGTTTTGACCGCTCGTCTCCAGAGCTACAACCTGAGTATGTTAAACCAAGTTTTGTGAAAAACAGACCATAGCATATCTCAATGATACCTAATGTGTGTTATGCAACAAAAGACTTAACACCCTTCTCATTCCCCTGTACTTTCTCATATTAGCGTGCCAACTGACGGACTCGTTCAAACATACGATCAGCACGAAGACTCGGTATATAAAGTAGCATGGAGCACGGTTGATCCTTGGTTGTTTATGTCACTATCCTATGATGGCCGCGCTGTCATAAATCAAGTACCAAGAGAAGAGAAATTTAGAATTATAATGAACTAATAAATAATCTAAGTACATTCATTTGCAACTAGACAGCTTTATATTTCGGGGAAAGGAAGAACTCTATGTATACCTCTTATACCAGTACTGCGAAGAAAAAGAGAACCTGGCATAAAAAAAGATAATACATTCATGGTCCTTCCCTCTTTGGATAATATGCTTGAGTTGCCATGTTATTCGAATCTGTTGGGCATTGCTCATTCCACACATACTTTATCCTACTTGGTAAGTGAGTGATATTGGGGCAGCCGGGGTTGACTCTCATGGATTATGATGTGTTGAATGAACAGTGAATCCTTATTTGGTGTTTTTCAGCAGACTTCATTCGGCTGCTGGATATTGAGAAGTGAGAGATAATTGACAGAGGAATATTATATATTCCGAAACATCAGAAAGTCTTATCGACATACATGAATAGTGTCAACTAGAAAGTGTAACTATTCCATCTGCGTTTAGCATGTTGATAAGCATGGTAGTGGAGAAACTATACTTCAATATGTGTTATATCCACATTCATTGGGAGCAATCATTACGTGAAGGGAATGAGCAAGTAAGTGAACACAGGCCTTGGCTTTTAATGCCTCCAAGGACGCCTGACACACTTGGCCGAACCGCAGTGGTGACAAGTAGGTTTGACGATTTTGCAATACTCATCTTGCTCACAGGCGCGGTAGCATTTGGGATAAACAATGCACCTGACGCATTCCGTGTTCACTATTTACAATGGGCCCATCACGAGGATTCACTCAAGAACGTTGAGTACGGTGTTGCAGGTTCATAATCAGAATCTGTTAACAACGGGCGGATGGCGAACGGATGCCAAGGAGAATAGTCATAGAAAAACAAAGAAAATAGCTTACTAGCCTGTGCAGTGTATATTGTGGCAAAGATGAGTGCCATAACTACAAAGAGGATCTTGGTGCGAGTCATTTTGAACGTGTGCGGATATGATGTAGAAGTGTAAAAAAAAGTGACGTATGGATGTTTGGACGTGTAAACCAGAAAGAAAGAATAAAGGAGGTTTGAGAAAAGATGAACCCACTTTATATTGAGTGAAGGCTAAAAACAACTGTGAATCAGACAGAGTTTTATTTCTTGCCGTCGAACAGTTTATGTCGCGTCAAACAGAGCAAAGCGTGTTTCGACAGATACCTATGACTTATGTCACAGCAACTTGGTATTCCAGATGCGAAATATGCCCCTTCTCTCTCCCTCTTAGCATAGAGCGCGCCTCAAAGTCCCTTCTACCTTGTAACTCCATCGCACACATTCTCGCCATGTTACAGGTACAAAACACATTTCATGCAACATCTCCAGCAATGCTGCCTTCTTCATGACACAATGTTCCTTGCATTAACTGACAGGGTACAAGTGTCAAGACGAGAGTACTGAGTTTTTCTATTGGTCTTCTATCCATCCACTGGCAATTCATTACACCCATTTAGGCGATCTTAGACATTGTTATCCAATTCACCACCATTGTCGTGTACTCATTGATACAGCTCTCTGTTTACTCATGGAAGGTATTCTCTCCTTTGCTTCAGATATTTTCGTTGCGCTGATCGGCGATACCAATAAAAATTTCAGTTACTCACCGCTTTGACGTTTTTCTTTCGTTTACTTCGTTATTTTCTCCTTAGGGCTTTCTGTCAATGATCACATACCGCAATCTTGAGGATCGGATGGCGAACGAACTCGCTCATGCGAGATCCTACGAAGAGTGGTATGAGCTGGCCACAAAGCTAGACGAGTAAGTTGCAAGTCCTCCTTTCTCTCCCCCCCCCTCTCTGTGGTATTCAGACATATGATTTTAAATTTCATGTTTTTGCACGTGCGTTCCTGAAATATACTTAATTTCTCATGATTTGCAACCTTCCCCATAAATTAATAGGCTTACAGGTATGACTTGTCAGAGTGGAAATTTTACCGTTTTTTCATTTTTCAACGGAAACAAACAACAGCATCTTCCTTGACCTACGTCCTCATGCTCAGGATAAAACAACTGACAATTCATTCTGAAACACGTCTCTTGTTTACACTTTCATAATGTTTTGAATTTCGTTTAGGAAGCGGTCGATGGCGAGCCAACTACCGCTCCCTCGTGTATGACTACAACCTGATTTTGTCACGCAGCGAACATTTAAAAAAGGTGCGCGAGTCTGACGACATTGCGGCCATGATGTATCTCTTGCGTTCTGGTTTACTGCGTAATCTCGGTGGCATCACAGACCCGCGTTTGTTTCGCAACTCGTATCTGGGAACGAAGCATCTGATCGAGTCTTATATGGATGAGGTGGTCTCACAACTCGAACGTGTGGCTGCGACAAGCCCCGCCAGACTATCAAGGCAAGCCAAGATTGATTTCTTCATGGAAACTCGCCAGAGCTTTGGAAGTTCGGCATTATTACTGCATGGCGGCGCTTCTTTCGGTAGGAGAGTCTCAACCTAACACTATACAATCTTGATGTAAGCCATTTTGTCGCTGATGAGCTTTTTTCAAGACTTGGAAATTGATCACATTCTTAATGTCCTGGTGACCCGTAGGTATGTACCACCTTGGAGTGGTCAAGACATTATTCGAGCATGGCCTACTCCCTCGGATCATCAGTGGCGCCTCTACAGGAGCCATCGTTGCTGCTTTAGTGTGTGTCAAAACGGATGAGGAGCTCCCAGGTCTTTTCGAGGAAGGAGGTATTGATCTTCGTGCTTTCCAAAAGGTCGGCATTCGAGGCAACTTGTCGCGCAAGTTTACACGTCTCATGACACATGGTGAGTCCAATAAATATTCATGTTAAGAAACGCCTTGATATGAATAAGCCAATAGATCTAACATTATATTTTGTTACTCATACATAGGCTATTTGATTGATATCAACATTCTTAAAAAGTGTATTGAAGAGAACGTGGGCGACCTTACATTTGATGTAAGATGAAGATGTTTATATTTGATTCGAGGATAAGTGACATTTACACGACCATCTTCTGGGCGACAACAATGACAGCCCATCGTGTGCGCCATCTACAAACAGCCGACTTAAATTATATTTATCTGCAAATCACTATTCGCGTTAATAGGAAGCATTCAAGAGAACTAAGAGAGTGCTGAACATCACTGTTCCATCGTCTCGCAAATCGGAGGGTCCTCAGCTGTTGAACTACATCACCTCTCCCAACGTGGTATGTTGTGTGGACGGCATTCTCATATGGTACACTGATCACCCATCTCGCCATTGTATTAACGAGAACCCAAACAATCCATGTTTCTGTTAATTTCTAACTGCAATAGCTAGTCAGCAGTGCTGCCTGTGCTTCTGTTGCCCTGCCAGGATTGTCGTCTACAGCAGATCTCCTGGCTAAGGACAAGTGGGGCAATATTACAAAATGGTCAAAATCTAGTAAGTTGGTTATAGATGAGAGGTCATGGCCATTTTAATAACCGCTTTTGTATTCTTCTCACCTCGTACTTAATCATACTTTGGTTTTCATCACCACCCATGATTGTAGGCGTCAAGTACTCGAACCCTTCAACGACTCCTTATGTCTTTTCATATGGGGCTGTCTCTGAGACGCCCTTGACACGGTTATCCGAGCTCTTCAATGTCAACCACTTTATTGTGTCACAGTCCAACCCTGTCCTGGTTCCCTTTATGTCTCGCGGTCTCAGAGATCGACGTGCCGGCTCGGTCGAGCCCACATTGCTTGCACGACTTCTCAAGGTAGCCTTTGTGGAGGTACAACATCGTATGAGTCAACTGTACAATGCAGGTCTGGTCCCTCATTTCATGGCCCAGTTCATTTTGGACGAGAAGGTATCTGGCGATGTGACGATTGTTCCCGAGGTACAGCTCCAGGACTTTAAGAAGCTCATCTCCAACCCGACCCATACCTCCATCCAATACTGGATTCTGAAGGGCGAGCAGTCAACATGGCCATTTTTGGTCCTGTTGAGATACCGCCTTATGATCGAACTTGCTTTGGATCGCATCTTGCTTCAGCTGCGCGCCGAGGCATCTGCCTCGGCTGCTCTCTTACAACACAATCATCACAATGGTGCTGCTGGAAATGGCGCTGGCGGACATGCTTCTGGTTTGGGCAAGCATCACCGTCGTCAGCGGTCTGGGCCACGTGCATCTACAACAGGCATGCATTCTCACTCGACTGTGACTCGCAGAGGTAGCAGCGGATTCCTGGGCGGCGTCCATGCATCGGGATTCCGGGCCACAGGATTCACTATGCTCGATGGATCGACGTCGAAGCGACGTGGAGCAAGTAATGGACATGGAACGAATCATCAGGGCGGAGCTGGTCACCAGGGACATGAGGAAGGAGGTACTGCTGCCAAAGACGACAGCCAAAGCTCAAACACTCCAGCAGCCACTGAACATTCAACAATAAGGGCTGAAGGAAGAGAAGGAGCAGAAGGCAAAGTCAACCGAGACAGCTCTATCATAATCGAGGATCACTCTGCACCACATGGGCAGCTACTCGACGTTCCATCGATGCCTTCCATGCCATATGATCCCAAGAGATCAAAGTCCATGCACTAACTGGTATACGGATTGCCATCCGTTTTGAATTGAGTAATTTAAAACACGACTTGCAACTCGCAAAATAAAGAAAAACAAAAAGACTTTACTGTTATGAGGTTGGAAAAATCGGAAGGAAATGCGTGATAAACCAATGGGAATCGAAATGTAGGCTTGCTACAGTTTAGAGCCTTTACTCCTTTGTAATTTGGTCAGGAGAGATAATAGAAAGGTAGAAACAGATGGGCAAAAGTATCCTGTAGTCAAGGATATCATTTTACGGTAGCGATTTTTTTTGGTCACTCATGAAGGACCCTGACCACTTGTGAGTATAAAATGGTCTTTCGTACGAACGAGCTCTATTCCGAAACCATTACACATGATTTTCAGTCCTACTATGAAAACGTTCTCGCTACTATACCATCCCTCTAGCAACGCATTCATTATCCTCATCTTTGCATTTTTGCTGGCTATCGCTCAAGGACATCCTACAACTATCAAATCTGTCCCAGGTATGCACTTCTTGACCCAAGGGGGGGTTAATCTAACACTCCTTTGTCCATCTCACAGTGTTGCCATACATCAAAGCAGAGACTTTGAAGAGCCGAATGCCTGTCCCTCCTTAAAATTTTGACAATGTAACTCCCTGAGCATCACAAACCATGAATTAGGCTGGATAAATGACTGGGATCCGAAACGAAATCAACCTGGCTGTCCGCCTGGTTCGCCGGAATGCCCAAAACCTGAATGCCCCGGCTGTAAATCGTCCGAGTTTTGTCTCATCCATGACCCGACTTGCGAGATATGCGGATCTGCCGTTTGCTTGCCCAAGCGACCATAGGCATTTTTTTATGAGCCATAGCCGAAATGATCTCCTTCCCCAAAATTTGCTTCATTACTAGATAACAAAGGAAACAGAGTGCTGAATAAAAGAGGCCAGAGAACCATGGACCATGGACCTACATTACTGCGTTTTTTTTTAACTCTTACAGCCTTCTTTTTTTTCCCGTCACCCTCACAGTAAAATCTTACTGTTATTCTCGGCTTTTCTTTCAACATGTCACACACTTAGCACCCCGCAGCTTTTTTTTGTTGAACCTCCTTGCAAGCAATGAAGCATTTTTGCAGTCCCTTGTTTTCTCAGCTCTCCATTTTATCTCTCCCCTATATTCACACTTGTTATCAGTCCACAGTGTTGACTGGAATTTATGGTTGTTATCCTTTTTTTAGGTCTAAAGTATCACTTGCGCCCTTTTCTTCCACTCATTGTCACTCAACAAGAATATAGGAAAAAGAAAAAAAAAGAGACGAAATAAGACATGGCACGAACCACTAGCAACTTATACTCTACTTTCTTTATCTTGCTCATCCTTTTCCAGCTGAGCCCCATGGAAGTATCAGGTATACTATATATATATAAAAACCCTTTTTCACTCTGACATACCAGTAGCAGACTTCCGAGGTCATCGATAAGACTAACACAGTCCTTTTTGCTCTTGGGATGTTAACTTGGTCATATTCAACAGCCTCTCCAATCAATGTGAAGCGATCGGCCCCTGGTGGCGGACCACCCATTTGTCCCAAGGTTGTTACCTGTATTACGCCTTGCCCAAAGGGCATGGTGTGCAAGGTGTTGTTTCCAAACACGGCAAATGCTTGCGGTTCGGCGCAGTGTCTTGTAGAGCACCCTACAATTTCAGAGTTCAACTAACAATCGAATCTGGAATACAATAAAAGTCCCATGTGATTCCTTTATCCCAAGAACCCTTTGTATACTGTAGAGTGATAAATCGTGTTAAGAAAGCACAGGTGATATATTGCGGTTCTAATGTGTTATATACTCTTTAGCCACTAACGCAGAATGCCAGAGGCTAGGATTGGTGGGTTCGCACCCAATATCTTTATACAATATGTCTTTTTCTATATGATATGTTTTATGCGCCAACAAGTAGGTGCCAGCAGGTTTGGAGGTCGCGACTGTGAGCTGAAAGGTCGCAGTTGAGGAACGTTAGAAACTCAACCTCCATGCGGTCCAGGTCTTCAACTTGCAAAACAGTCACCTTGTTGGCATTGCTATTGGTATTATCGCTCTTTTGGGCGGCATTATTGCTATTGGTAGATGAGGGTTGGGGCACTGTCGTATCCTTTGTTGTGGATGAGACCAAGGAAGAAGATGCAGATGGTGTAGTGGTATTGTTGTTGGTGTTTGGTGTCGTTGCCGTAGAAGCCGCATTGGCCGATGGAGATGGTGTGGAAGGTGGAGACAGGCTAAAGACGCCAAAGTTGAGTAGACGGGTCCAGGCATGATTAGAGAATACGAGGTCCGCTAGCTGTTCAGCCTTCTCAAGCTTCTTCTCAACTGCTGCTCGTCTGTTCGCCCATTCCTCCGCCCCTACTATCGTGGGCGACATCATTGCAACATGAGGGTTGTTGGCGCAGCACTTGCCATTGTTTTTATCATCGAAATGCCTGTCTTCATCACCATTATCCGCTATTTTCGCACTCAAATCGCTCTCGCCAGTAATGGCGTCAGGTTGCAGTATCCTCTGAGCATGGCGTCGCTCAAGCTCCAGCTCCTGTTCAATTTCAATCTCTTTGAGCATCGACGCCAAATGAGCCAGTTCAACAGAGCATCGATACTTGGCTGCTATGATATATGCCACCAGGAACAGGCGATGCGAGCAGCCAGGTTCGCCTCGTGCATCAGGGTATTTCTATAAATTTGTTATATAAAGTGATGATAATATTGATTAGAATTCACTTGATTGTTAAACAGAGACATCAATATATCACTTTTCATATATAACCTACCGATTTGAGACGGTCAATGTAGATTAATGCGAGTGTTAGCGTCAAATTAGGAAACGGGATATTAAGTACGGTAGGCAAGTCTGTATGTTTTACAGTGGATGGAAGTGAAGTGTTTGCAGCAGGAGTAAAATTTGGCGTCGCCCTCGAAGACGTGGGGCATTTCACGGGATTGGTAGTGGCAGAGGAGGAGCCATCAGCTGTAAAGTCAGTCGAGATTGTCAGTGGTGGTTTGTGTTGCGCGCGTCGGAGCTGAATCTGAGAACATGGAGGCAAGTCAGAGCGGCCGGCTGTAAATGACGATGACAACAGTCCCGAGTCGTTCACATAAGCGCCTGCTGTCTCAGTCGTTGTAGCAGTATTATTGTCTTCATTTGCAGCTGGTGGTGCACATGTCATGGGAGTATCACCATCCCTGTCGCCACCCATGGACTGTTCATAACCAGAATCAGCTGCATAAGAAGCATCATGTTCCATGCTCGTGGATGCAGTTGAAGAGTCACGCAACTTCTCTAACGCCTCAGCGACATGTAAAGTCTCGCCTTCTCGGACCTCAGAATCTGCATGAAGGTGGGGCCGATGATACAGTTGACGGCGCAATGAATGACCCTGATACTCAGACGATACTCGCCGATAATATTTCCGTGAGGCATCTGTCTTGATAGGTCCGACAGTATTCGTAGTCGTTGTAGATGTCGACGTTGTTGAGGTTGATGATGCTACTCCTGTATCCATGGAGGATTTGGGTGATGGCACTTCATCCTGCCGAGGAATCATTGTCGATAACGGACTGTGTGGCGTAGTTGACATCGAGGATGTAACAAAGGAAGTTTTTGTTGGATCACTTGACTGACGATTCGAAGGGCCATGCATTGGAGAGGAAAGTGGCGTGTTATGGTGGCCATGAAAGGATTCCTGCCTGAAGGTAGCACTCTTAGGAGTAGATGTGCCCAACTGACTTGCGCGTTGGCGGGCGTGTGGCCGTTGCGATGATGCTAACGGTGAAGAGGTAAGAACAACTATGTGACGTATGTAATTGGCCATTGATACAAATCTCGCTGCATAGACAGGATCGACAGCGGGATTGCGCGATTGTTGAGACTGTGCTTCTGCTTGCACTTGCGTCGTGGATTTATGATTAGGCGAAGCATCTACCCTTGCAGCAGGGCTAGGTGACGATGATGAAGGCACGACGGGTGTGCGGTCATGTGGTACATCGCTACCAGAGGTGGGCATGTGAGACGCATGTTCCGCCATATTACGTGAAATATGCGCGTGGTCCTCACGAGCAGTGGTTGATTCCGCGGAGAATGTGGGTTGGGAAGTTAATGAGACCGGAGGGCTGTTTGTTCGTTCAGATGGTTCCCATCGTGAGATTACAAGGTTGGCAGAAAATGCTAGTATGTCAAGGAAAACAAATATAGAAGACAGAGACACAAGAACGAAACAAGCATTTGGTAAGTTGCGTGTACATTGGCAGTGCATTTCAAGTGGTGTAGATAATGTGTAAATATTTGGAAGTTTCCTCCGCACGTTCGGCGTCATGCAAAGTCGACCGTGGGATGGCCAGATAAAAGGCTGCATGCGCAACAAACAAGACTCGCTCAGGCCAGATAGTTTTGCCCTCCTCGGAGAAATTATAATTATGCGTGGATCGGTTCCGTGGACGACCAACAAACTGAAAAATAATGCACAGCCCATTGGAAAGTATGGTTTCAGGGACAATCATGGACAGTAAGTGTTGCCGTGGATCGACAAAAACGAGATTCGTGTTCGCTTAGCGTAGAACCCTCTAGCTTGTACAATCCTCTATTTACAGCCTTGATTACACAGTTTAACCAATGTCTGCGCTGATACGAAGATGAATGGTGAATCCCCATTCCAGAGTAAGTATGAACTTGTGTCACGTGTTCAGTACCGTGGCATTCACCAATTCACACCCATCGGATACTAGAACCCAAATCTCCACTCGGTCTGTGGTTAGGGCATGCTCAGCCACGATGAAGATCTAACCCACCTTGGATTTGAACAGATCCATATTCAAACGCAAACCGAAAAGAACATTGCATACCGCCAACACCATTTGGACTTTGTCATTCTTCACCCTAGGCTCGCTTTGGTATCTCTCCAGCCCTCGCTGAAAAGATTTTGGTGTTACACTACACTATTCTACCTCCACTTGTTGATAGTACTCGCTAATCGGCTGACAGTGTATTGAATAGAACAAGTTCACTAAACGCATGACTCCAACATTCCAGGTATTTCAGCCCACTGTTCCACAAGAAAAATCTTTGCTTCAATTGAAGCCATAAGAATTGTATGTGTAAAAGCCCCTGTTGCCCAGACCACATACGATCTCACCATCTGACCCTCGTCTAGCATTGTTAGACAAACTTGTCAAGTAATACGGATAGGGGTCGACTATCGTATTGCTCAGATTTCAGTTACTCCGCGTAAGTTTCAATGTAAAGAGAGGAAAATAAACACGAACCAATGCTATGCCTCTCAAGCTGTCTTAGGGCAGTGTTATCCAACTCTAACCTCACCCTTAAGGTGCCATGGTCCATAGAATCCAGAGTGTATGTTTTTCACATCCAGCCCTTTAGCCATTGTGGATAAACACCCCATGGATATTGATGGGCTAAGCAAAGCAGTCCCAAAATCAACACTTGCATGTTGTACATCCAACCTTATTGGATTTGTTATGATTGCACAAATAAAATGTACCAGTCGTTGAAGGGCACACTGCCATCATCGCACAAGTCCAAAAGGAAAGAGCACAAGGTGTGGTGGTTTTTTTTGGACAGTGAGAAGCATTATGGCGTAGACGCATGAAAGGAGGCTGACATATCACATTGTAGATTATCCGCAGGGGACAAATCTTTTGGACTATTGGGCATGAAGATATCAGTTTGGAAGGGCGTGAAGGTAAAATTAATAGAGAAGGGCTGCTTACCTATTGTCCTTTGTTCTACATATCCTTGATCGCGTTCCTGAAGTATTTGAAAACATTTTCGAAGCTCTGGTAGATGACCCGAATAAGATCGAAAGCGAACCTCGGAAGGGTTTGGCCCTAAACATGAGACGACTGGCTTGGTCGGGGTTGGTGAATCACCTCGAACAGGTGTTACAAACCCTGGGTGGACAGGATGTATAGCATGCTAAGAAAGTGAAAATGCAATATATACGTGTTTTAAAGCGTTACAATAACAGTTGACAGGAAAATATCGAATTTATGTATGGAATATAAAGAGTACACAAAATGTGTGTGTGTGGCAGTGTATTGAATGGCGAAAAAAACGATAGAGTAACGCGGGAGGAAGGAAACTAAGGAGGAGAAAGGTCTTGCAACAGGGGCGAATTCAAGGATATATCCACATTCACCAGGAAAAAATATCAGTGATGAAAACTGTGCTTGATCAACGAGGTAAACGGGAGGGGGAGCCATACGAATGGAAAGCTGATCAATTTGTGACGCAAGGGAGACATTTTGGTCGACGGGACTGGCGATGCAAA
The DNA here is from genome assembly GCA_016098105.1 of Actinomortierella wolfii. Classification (NCBI taxonomy): domain Eukaryota; kingdom Fungi; phylum Mortierellomycota; class Mortierellomycetes; order Mortierellales; family Mortierellaceae; genus Actinomortierella; species Actinomortierella wolfii. Next base: position 55,920 of record JAAAIY010000013.1, read on the forward strand.
GAACGAAAGTATCGACAGAGGGTGACAACTCAGTGTGCATAGAGCACGTATGCATGCACAGTAGGCGATGGGAGAGAGAGAGAGATAAAAATGGCTGAAGGGATTTTAGGGGAAGTAGAAGGAGGAAGGGAGTAGATCAGAGAAAACGGGGGCTGTCATCTGTTCACGCTGTGAGAGGTGCGAAGAAAGAAGAGGAAAGAGAATAGTACAAGGGCCAAAGTTCTACTCACCTTCCCAATGTCACTATTGCTTTGAATTACATGGTGCTCCACCATCCTGTCAAGTGGATGATAATGCACTGTCCCACGCAGATAGCTTTGTGATGGCATGTGCGACGACTTTGGCATCCCATGCTGCGAATAGCTATGTTCAATCCTATTGGATTGCTGATGCTGCTGTGGGTTATTATAGGATTTGTGTGGTGAAGCTAGCTTGTCGAACGAAGAAGATGAGATTGGGTCTGCTGCTGTGCTCGAAAGTGGTGTGGGTTGAGGGTCTTTGCCATGCGATGTCTCCGACGGGAAATGGAGAGCAGACGAGTGTTCGTCAGTTCTCCGCGGAGGAATAACAGGAACCAACGATTTTTTGGTGTCCATTGCGTGCACGGGAGGCTCGGACACAGACCCAATTGCTTTCGACCCAATAGGAGACGCTGGGTCGCCTGAAGCAACGCTAGTTCTCTCATTCACAATATTGGATGAAGGACTATCATGCTGGCCAGCAACATCGAGCTCAGGAGGCGATGGTGGGTTTTGTGAGGGATGAATCGGATTGTAGCGAGTGTGTGAAAGTGACGAATGCTGAGGGTCGGAAGAGTTGCGTTGGCGGTAGTGTTGTAAAGATCGATGATACTGGTGATGCTGGAGACCTTGACGATAATAGTGCAGGCTGACGCTGTCCATCTCTGCTGGTAGTGCGCTCCCTGCTTTTGGTGCTGCCAGGTAGTAGTGTGAGTGAGTAGATTGAACATAAGCCATTGGAGTAGTGGTCTTTGAGCGAGATTTGCGCTTTGTCTTGGATACAGATGGATGCCCCAGTGTTGAGTGGAGTGCTGACCGCATGGGGCCTATTGAGGTAGTTACTGCTGTGGAACCATATGTCACCGGTTGGTTGTGGGGTGTTGAGGTGAGACTATTCTGAGGTGACATCCCGTGCATGTTGCTGGTTGACGTGGGTGTGTTGATGTTGAAGAGTAATAGAACAGCGGGATAGAGAGGGATAGGGACGATGGGCCAGAAAAAAGGTGGAGAGTGACAAAGCGTGAATGAAATGCCAGGTAAGTACAGGTGTCGTGTTGTTCTTGGGAGAAAGAGGACCAAAAGGTTGATGGGACAAAGTTGTAGGGTCAGAACGTGCACGAGTGTGGTGAGGCCAAGGATAACGCTTTGAACTTTGTGAGAGGAGAGAGTTGGTCAAAGAAAGCAAAAGATGGGCAAGTGGGCAAGCAGCGATCATTGATATTTAAAAGCTACTCTCCAGGGGTATGGAAATCTGGCACGAGGGAGGGGATGAGACGCAGAAGAATTTGACCTCCTTCTCCTCGGAGCGTAACTGGGTGATTGTAGGTGTTACAACGAGAACAGGCCGAGGAAAGGTCATTGCCCTCTATTCACCTTGTTACACTGCAGTTGATAGAAGGGCTTTGTTGTGAGCAGAAATTCTATTGTTCTCACACGCGAGTGCAGCTGTTGGAAAGACCAAGTAGCCAACGAAGGAAAGTAAAAGCGGTACTATAAACTGTATCAAAGTTCCTTACCAACTGGTGCCTTTCTCCGAGGATGTCGTGCGTTGTATGATCTAGCAGGGTAGAGACCCTTCGTTGACAATACTCTCAAAAAAATCTTCGTGGGACAAATCAAACGAATTAAGAGAACGACAGTGCGATATGACAAAGGTTACAATGTGGATAATGGATGGATACAAGGATAGTCTAGCTTCGACCCCACTGCTGTAGATTGTTGACTATTAAAAAGCGGAAGGCTGTCAATGTTGTGATGTACAGCATTCAGCCGTTTTGTTGTTTCTATTTTGTATATCTCATGCACCGCTGATGCCAATGTACAAATGTTCCCAGAGACACCTCTTTGGAGAGATATGCTGCTGAGGGAGAATGCTGGCTATCACAGATGACAACCAGGACAGATGTGGAAGACAAGTATAATGCAAGTGGGTTCAAGAAAGCGGAAAAATGGACAGTATGTGTGGATTGGAGTAGATAAGGGAAGATGTGGAAATATAGTGGGGAGAAAAAGAGAAAAGAGTGACCAGAATATTGATCGAGTGTTGTTCTATTAGCACTACCCTTCAATGTCCTCTCCAGTCACTGCCGGAAAGCCTTACTAACCGTCGATCTGACACCTAGCCCAGGAATGAACGGAGGAGACTATACAATATTAGATATACTTTTTTTACCCAGCCTTTGAGCGGCCGATCAAAAGCACGACTTGGCAATCGTACGGAGTGCCTTCCTATCCAATGAAGAGCCAAACTCTCCCGCAACGTTTGTTCATAACTGACACGAGAATGAACTCAGTACTTTCAGAGTTTGCGTTTCTGGCTCATTGAGTTTCTCATGGCGAGTAGAGTTGGGGTGCAAAGAAGCACTGAGGTCACTGTGGTGTCCTAAAGTACTTTTGTTTCACGCACCTGAGGCCATGACTCCTGTTGCGGTCCTATTAGGAATGCCCCTTGTGCTATGTTTAGGATATCGGATGAGTATGGGCTGGATCAGGTATGAGGGGAAAGGATACGGGAAGAGAGAGGGGGGAGGCAGTGGTAGCAGAAGATGAAGGGAGGAGAGGGACGACATAAGGTTTGCAAGTGAGGCTGAGAGGTGTCATTTCTCCGCGGAGGTTGCTTCATGCAGTAAGACTGATGGCATATAACAATCTCACTTATCCCCGTTTCCCATCACTGTTCTCTTCTTTTCCCTCTCACTCATCCCTTCTTACTATCGCCCCTTTCACTTTTCAATCGCTACTGCTTTTATCGCTTGTCAGCCATCGCCAGTACTAGTACAGCTCTCTCACACACTAGACCTGAAGAGATGGTTCTCTGTGCAATCCGATCGATATGATAGCCCCATGAGGCATGCATGTACGAGAACATTACATTTGTTCCTGGAAAAATTAACAAGACAAGAGCTCTCTATTTGATACTTCGTCGATGAAGGCGATTGGGGCCACGCCAGGAGTTCTAAAAATCAATGTCCAAAAAGTGTACTTCAAACAAGCAGTTAGCAGTGGCTGAGATACACTGCATGTTCTCTGGAACGGTCCAAGGGAGGCAGTGATCCGAGGAAATGACTAGTCGAGATGATACAGTCGACAAATCCAACTCCCTTGCAGTGCTAACAACAACAACAACCCCTAGCAGTAAAAACGTCTTATTGGATACAAGATTGTACTAGACACGCTCGACTCAGCTGAAGGCCATAAGGAATGAGGCTATTTTAGGAGGCATTTCACCTTTTGTTGGCATGAGGCAAGTCTTTGTTGTGCATTAAGGAAAAGGGTAGCTTGTCGACCAACTTACGAGGAACTCTGTTTTATTGTCTACCGTAGTATCTCTACGATCAAGTAAGTTACAAAGCAGAATCAAAGAGAACAGGCTCCTACTTTGGCTCTAACCAATAGAACACGTCTTGAAGCTTCAAGGATATACATGTGTAGGGATCCAGAACCACACACACCAAAAATGTGAAAACGATCAAACACAATATGTCTACAACATGTCCATTTCGATAGTGTTCCTCGGGAATTAACCTTTGAAATCCAGGAAAAGTTTCTGATACCAGTTGGTTGATGCACCGAGGCATTGTTCGGCCAACACTAGGACAAAGAAAAATGCACATGTGCCCGTTATCTGCTGAGATCAGCAAAAAAAAATTCAGGGCTGTGACTACAGTTCTTGTACGCACCTCATGAGGCTCCTATTATTTGTCTTCCATCTTTCTCTCCGCTTTCCCCTCCTGACCTCCCTATGTATTGGTCCAGAGGAACTCGGGCCTTCGAATACGACTCTACAATATTTCTTAGACTTCCAACGTTGAAGGGGCACATGGACAGTGTCTACATTAGAAAAGTTGAGCTAAAATTTCTCATTTCCTCGGATAATGAATTTAAAGGTTTTCACTACAGTCCCAGACCCTGAAGGCAGGCAAACGAAACCCCAACAGAGAGGGAGGAAGATTATATTGTAAGATATTGAAGGCAAAAGAATTCACACTTCTCAAAGTCAAATGCTTATACCTTTGGAATTAGTGGCGGAGACTTGGTTTGTGGAGAAATAATGTGGCAGTGCATAAGTACCTGCAACAAGACCTTTTGCGCACCAGCCGTCCCTGGATTTCCCACCAGTGCCCCTTTCTCTTCCAATGTTGTTATTGCTCTTACTCTCGCCCTCAGACTTTGGAAATGCCCTCGACGCTGAAAAGGGGGGAAAGGGCGAGAAGATAAATGTTTCTCTCTCTTGCAATTGCTTGCCCCTCATGCAGGGTCGGGGCGCGTGTCTTTCGCATGCGAACAATGTCAGAGCACTCTGTTGCTAACGGGCCTTACTCGAACCTTTACTTCAAGGCTTTTCTTTCTCACCGCTCTTGTTTTGATATATTCCGTCACATTCAAAACATCACACATATAAAAATCATCGATCGATCACAACCTACCCTTCACCCGCTACATTCCTGGGTATATCAGCATTTTTTTTCATACCTTTTCTTTTATTGTGCTTTGTGGTCCTCTCCACTTTTGACCTCCACCTTCTCTGATTGTGCTTCCACCTTTTACTCCCCATTTCCTCTCTTCACGAAAGGTTTTTTTTTTCATTCTCTCCACCTCCATTTTAACATTCTCGCTGAGATTCATTCTCTCCATTTCATTCCAATGTCTCAATCTCCGGCCACCTCCACTGAACGCGTGCGCGTCAAACTCTCGCAGGTCCACGCTCCCACTGAGACACAGCAGATTGCCACCAAGACATCACCATTATCATCCCCTTCATTATCGTCGCTCTCCTCCTCTGACACGACCACAAGTACTACTTCCACAACACGCAACAAAAGATTCTCATGCGTTCAATCCAAGGTTGGGTCACTAGACCAAATCGATTACAAACCAAAACCTTCACAGGTCAAGATTCTGACTTACAAACAGGATTTATCGGGTGTGCAGCCCAAGGTTGGATCAAAGGAGAGAGCCGACTACAAGCCTGCGCCTTCCCAGGTGAAGGTCATGACATACAAGTCCCAGGACTTTTCACGCGTCCAGTCCAAGGTTGGCTCATTGGACCGGATTGACTATAAACCGAAGGCTTCACAGGTCCGGATCATGACCTACAAACAGGATCTCTCGCATGTCAAGCCAAAAGTCGACGCGCGACTGACCCTGCCGTCGCCACCACCTTCCGCAGGATTGCAAGAAGATGAGGCGATAGCGGAGGCACCTGCTCCTGGGGTAATGAGCAATGGCAGAGCGCATGCTCAAAGGACACCCTCCACAACAAGCAGCTCCGCTGGTGTCTCCACGCAAAAAGTGACAAGGGCCCGACAGGCCTCAGTGCCAATCATTTCTACTCGTGCTACCATGGTGAATCCGGCTCCGTCGGCACCTGGACCACGACGCAGCTCGGCCTCTGCCGCGATTCCTTCTTCAGTCACCTCACCCACAGCCCCAAGCCCTCGTCGGTTGTCCAGGCACATTTTACCGACTCAAAAGCTCAACTTTGACCACGTCAAGTCCAAGGTTGACTCACTGAGCAATGTCCACTATAACCGTGATCGAGAACGCCCTTCTAGTCGTGCTTCATCAGAGAGTGGCTCAACTGGTATGATCTCGCCCAGGCAAGCACGATCCCCCTCACCTTCATCGTCGTCGAATAATAGCCGAAGGTCATCTTATTCGGGTACTTCAGCGCCAACTTCACCGATTAAGAAGGTACCTAGTTTCAAAATTCCTGATTTCTCCAAAGTCAAATCCAAGGTTGGAAGCCTGGACAATGTTGGTCATAGGCCCCTCGGTGGAAACATCCGAGTCTTCCATGAGAAGCTGACCTTCCGAGAAAACGCACAGGTAATAAAGAAGGCCATGGGGTATGATAAAGATCCCACGGCTAAGGGTGAAATGGAGTGTTGTGGGATGCAAGGGGTATGTGAAAGGATGGGCGAAGCTGGCATGTGGTTTATCCTTTGTTTGTGTTTGTCACAATCATTACAAACGTGTTTTCCTCTTGCGTTGGAGAAATATGTGTATTTTTTCCCCAAAGCAACATGAATACACGCATAATATGTGGTAATGTGGTCGTGTTTGGCAGCACACAACAAATGGAATGAAAATGCGCTGCAGAGGGGAAAGGAAGGTGGGGAAAATAAATAGGGATGCGCAATGGAAAAGGAAAGGAAAAGAGAAGAGACTAGGAGAGGGCAAATAGCCATGCATGGCGTTCATATTTTGTAAAAATTGACTGTGGAACATGCTTGACATGAAAGGAACAACTCTCTTCCCCTAAAAAAAAACGTTGCCAGAACTCTGTTCTCATTGTACCTTCCTTCCTCCTTTTTCTCTTTCTCCTCTTACTATTTTTCTTATTCTTCCTTTTATATCCCAATTTCCTCCATCTTTCTGACCAGTCCAAGATTGTGAAAGAGATAAACATTGCCTCATTCTATCAAGATACAGATGATTTGCTTTTGGAAGAAGAAGGCGAGGACATGTGCGAAGACCGTCAGGATACGGAGCAGGAACAGCAACACGAGGAAGATGTACATAGTCTGACAGGAGGAAACGACCATGAAGGCTCGGTTGTCCATAACGGTACTCCAAAGGCTCTCCTAACCGCTCTAGAAGAGCTGACTGAGGAGCTCGATGGGGTGGAACTTGGCAACGATACCCAACCAGCTGCAGACCCGCCGGCGATTCATTAAAATGTCAAATGATAAGACTATCCACTATGAAAGGACTGTCTAAAAAGTATATATCAAGAGTGCAACGTACCTCACCGGCCAAGATGAGCGTCAGCTTACCTCTCAGTTAAGATTTGCTCAGCTCAATGACCGAAAAGGTGAAGCGAAAAAACAACTCTCTATATCCTCCATTCTAGTGCCATTGTGCTGAACGTGGAATCTTCGATAGGGCTCAACTTTTTTTTAAGAGACTGTGTTTGACCACCTCGTTACCAATAAAGCTGGACCGTGGACCGTAATGTTACTAGGCTATTGGTTTGCGCGCATTGGGCGTACAAAGACAGCAGCAAAAGAAATTACCGGGTATCGCTCGTAATATATACAACATCAAATTTTCAATCACCCCTTTTGTGCTGAGATGAAAATATGTTTTATTAGAGATGTACAAGGAGGATATGCATGGTATCGGATGATAAAAAAATAGAGGAGTAAAAGGGTCTGCCTTTTACTTCTCATCATCGTACAGCGCGTTCTGGCGATAGTGGGGAACAGGCGAGGAGGCTTGCGGAGTCAGATCAATATCCTCTTCGTTCGATAGTTCCTCGAGAGTCTTGCCCTTTGTCTCGGGAATCAGGAAGGTGAAGAGGAGACCAATGAACATGAAAAGGGCAAAGATCTGAAGCAAATGAGGGATAGACTCGTTTTTGCCACCACGGTCCTTGAGCTGTGAGAAGCCAACCTGTGCCACAATGGCACCCAGCTTACCGGCACCAGCCGAAATACCGTGACCGGTCGAGCGGTAGCGGGTTGGGAAGACCTCACCAGGGATGATGAAGGTGGTAGAATTGGGGCCAAAGTTTTGGAAGAACTGAGTGATGGCAAAGAGGGTAATGAACAGAGCTACGGAGGTATCCTTGATCTGATTGTAGGCAAAGCCAAGAATGCAGAACAGGATACATGACATGACGAAGCCAATAATCTGGATCTTAACACGGCCCAGACGCTCGATCGTGAACACGGTAACCCAGTAGCCAGGTACAGCACCGAGGAGAACAATGATAATCTGGCCGACGGCTGAATTCCACATTGTCGCGTAAGCGTTACCTTGGACGCTGGAGAAGTTGATCGAGGACAGAATGAACGAGTTGTTGAGACCAATACCATAGAAGGCAACATCGAGAGCAAACCACGAAATGGCAGTTCCGAGCAAAATCTTGAGGTTCATCCATTTGCCAAAGTAGTTGCGGAAATCGGCCCAAGTGCCCTTGACGACGGCCTCATTGCGGATCACTTCGAAATCATCATCGGCATGCAGGTTGTTGCGCTTGGTGTCGTTGAGAACATGATCGACATCACGCTCGGCACGACGCAAGTTGTTCTCGACATCAAGCACATAGCGAGGTGTCTCAGGAATCGTCAGACGGAAGTAGACTGCAACCAGGGCGGGTACACAACCAAAACCAATGATAATACGCCAGACATAGTCGAGGGAGACTGGATTTGCGCCCTCAGCAATGATATGTGACTTGAAAGAGGCAAGCAGAATGATGGCAACAAGACCAGTGGTAAGGTAGCCGAATCCCTGCATGGCAAAAACGGCTGCCATCATAGCTCCACGACGGTTGGTCGTGGCAAATTCAGATGTAATAACGGCTGACAACGGATAGTCTCCACCAACACCAACACCCAGGATTAGACGCCAGATGATAATGGCTGCAGGCAGAGACAGCTTGCTACCTGCACCCGAAAGCGCCTGGCCGAGCGTGGCAACAATGATAATCATCAGCTCCACACCGTACATTCGCTTGCGACCGAGACGGTCAGCTAGCCAACCAAAGAAGACCTGGCCAATTAAGGTGCCAACCGAGGCGGAAATCTTAATACCCAGGTCCATGCTGGCTGGCAATTCGCCACCATAATAGATAAGACCAAGCATAGGGGTGACAAGGTTGATTGCAAAAAGATCATAAGCATCTGTGAAGAAACCAACACCCGCGACCAAACAGGCACGAACGTGGAACCAGCCAAATTCAGCATTGTCAATCTTTGACAAGGCTGCACGACGTCGCTGATTCAGTTCAGCTGGGTCGAGTTTGTTCCTGTACAGAGACATGTATGAGGTGAGGGGGTGTTTTGTTGATGGTGTTTGAAGGGGAAGAGAGATGGGTCAGGGGTAGGTTTATATTAGGAGGCGAAAGATGATGAGAGGAAAGCGTGGCGGGAAGAGATAGAGATAGAGAGAGAGAGAGAGAGAGAGAGAGGACAGAGGAGAACAAAAGAGAGAGTGTGGATGAGAGAGGGTATATGAGAGAGGGTGCGAATGAGAGGGAAGGAGGAGAGAGGGGGGTTGTTGCCTTGGAAGGACTTGGAGGAAGGAAAGAGCGAAAGTCGATCAAGGGTTGAAAGAAATGGTAAGACAAGCGGGTGGCGATGGTTAAATAAAGGGGATGTTTTGTTCGTTTGGGGAAGATGGAGAAGATGAGCACTGAGTTAAGGCATCTTCGACGTTTGATTCTTCTGATGATTGGACAGTGCACTGGTCAACGGTAGCCAACGAACGGAGCGTGTGCTTGCCATGCTTTCCCTGCCGATCCTCAGCCATCCGACAAAGGGCATGTACGCCATTCTATTTGTTGATTGGCTGAGCATTTAGACTCCCTCTTTCCCCCTGCCCCCTTTAGGCCTACCATTAGGTTATATCAGAGAGAGCACGTTTTGGTTCCTTTCCTTCAACACCGTGCATCAAACCCTCAGAAAGTCTCATGCTCACATATAATCATACAAAATCATACCTCCTTCGCTCATCTACTTTCCCCCTCTCCACCTTTCTACTGCTGTCCACTTTGTTGTATTTTATACTGGATCTTGAAGCTGCATGTAGCATGGCTTACTAAGGGTCTCAATCGTATTCGCAATGATATCATGCTTGTCCTGTCATCTCAAAAGTTGTGGAGACAGAATTATGGTTCACATCACTTGAGGAAAAAAAAAAGAAAAACCAAATGTAATACAGTGTGACAACTTTGGAGACACAACTTTGAGTATTTTCCGAAGCATCCTCAATGTGGTCACTCAATGCCTCGTGGCTCAGAAATCTCATTCGACTGGCCTTGAGGGCTGTCATGAACTTCCTCGACCACACTTCTGCATAAGGAAACAAGTTGACCTTCCAGAGGTGGATGATACCTTACTCCAGATTGGGTGAGTCCGATCCATCTGGATATCTCTAGTTTATAATTCGCAAAAAAAAAACCCCTCCCCGTTACCGGTATAAGCATCCTATGCTTGCTGTGAGCATAAGCCATAGAAGTACAAGGTAGAATGGATAAATTTTGTTCAATTGGCTAGTAATAGTTAAAAGTAATGGCTTTGGTGCCTAGTGCCAATCACATTTCCCCACTTGTAAAAGTGAGGATAGTTGGTATTGATGAAGATAGCTGTCAACCGCCACACACCAGTGAAAAAGGCTAATCATTCATTTTTAGAGTGACACCTTACCTTGATGCATCTTAGCCATCAATGTATCTTGTCAATATTCTGCTTACACAGGGCGTGGGAATGGATGTATTCGAAAACGCGTGAAAACCGTGCTGTTTACAGCTAGAGTATTAGAGATTACATGATGGCTGACCTGAGAAGAATGTGTTTAGGACTTTCATGTGTTAAATACTTCCGATATGGTGACTTTAACATGGATACCTGGTTTGAACAGATTCACTGAACTGGGAAAGCAAGTAGGTGCAATTCAATAGGGTATAAAATCTTTTCCGAATGGCAATAAAATGGTTGCTCATGCGACAAGAAACGCGTAGATATATCTTTTCCAAAGTTACAAACGCGCGGATTCCTTAGGCATGAGAATCTGAACTGTTAACGGGAGCCAATCATTGCAAACGGCTACAGAACGTTCTGACGATAAGCTAATAACGACCTTAATGTTGTGCCAATCAAGTTTTTGTGAAAAAGATAGGCTCTTTATCACACTATATCCAAATGCATTTCATGTATAACAATTTTAGGCATCTTGTATTTAACGCACACGCAAGACGTCTACTTAGCACAGCCATGAAACTTTGTTCGTGATGCCTAGACTCAAGTCATCAGCACAGAAGTACACCATGTCCCTATCCAACTTACTCGCGCATCAGTTGGGAAAGACTTCACTGCTAAATACCCCAATCAGCTCAGGTTCATCACATAATGTTCACGATGAATACATGTGAACCAGAAATGTAACACAACTTCGTTTCTGTGATTTTCAACTAATGTCATTTTCACTCTATCTGTTCTCCTCGTTCCCCTAAAACTTGTTAACAGGGGTCAGTGGCTTGCCTGTGGACAGGTATGCGTCAACATTTTCCATGGCTCGAGTTTCCATCTTAGAGATGGCACCGATGGTGTAAGCGCCCAGGTGGGGCATCAATGACACATTCATGGACTGAAGCAGCCAAGGGTGCACTTCAGGCTCACGCTCGAAGACATCCAAGCCCGCACCAGCCAAATGGCCACGCTCAAGTGCATCGACAAGAGCCTGCTCGTCTACTACTGGTCCGCGCGCGGTGTTAAGCAGATATGAGCCTGGCTTCATCATCGCCAGCTCTTTGGCTGTGATGAGGTGGCGGGTAGCATCAGACAACGGGACATGGAGCGAAACAACATCGCTTTGCTTGAGCAGATCCTCGAGCGATTGGGTATAGGTAGCCGACCGGATGGCAATGTCGTCCGAGTCGCTCACCTCGACAGGTTTGCGGTTGTAATAAATAATCTTCATGCCCATTGCATAGGCACGCTTGGCGAATGCCTAATTCCATACAGAATATGGGAGATGACAGGTTAGCTCATTTTGTAAGTAGAAAGAGGATTGATTTCGTTCCGTTACACGTCATTTTTTTGTTTTCTCGCGACGCTTATTACCTTTCCAATACCACCCATGCCAACAATACCAAGAGTCATTCCTGTGGGATCACGGCCAATTCTAGGCTTTGTTTTGATACCTGCATCAGTCGATTTTTGCGTGACATTACGCAAGGTCAGTCTACTTTCTTCGCCGCAGATCAAGGTCGAACACACACCATGAACCTCGACAGGTTCGACTGTTTTGATTTTAAGAACAATTTTTCTAGTTCATTCCATACCATGGCGCAGGTTGTATTCAATCTCATATTGATGACGCAGGGTGCTTAAGAGCAGCAGAACGGCAGCATCGGCTGTGGCGTCGTCGACAACACCAGGAGTGTTGGTGACCCATTGCTTGTACAGAGTTGCTTGCTGGGCATCGACAAAATCATAGCCAGCACCAACACTACCGATTATCTCGAGTTTCTCGGGAAAATGGTCCAACAGCTCCTTGTCTACGCGACCGAGGGTCTGATCAAATAATGCAATGGATAACATATATAGCAACGATATTAGAAAAAAGGGGTATCTTTGGGATAAGTGAGGTGACAGTGAAAACCAGTTTCCTTCACACTACTGCCATACATAATGCGAAGCAAAGCCTCGGTAAAGTGCTCTGAAAATGATACCGTCCTGTTTAGCCTTGTCGAGATACTCGATTAGCTCCTGGCGGGTGCCTGTGGCATACTGGTTTCATTGCGAGCGGCGTAAAAGAGAAACATTGGTTAGGTTGTGTTCAATTGGTTGCAAAACATCAAAATCGATCAGGCACAGCGAGGCGCAGAAACCCTGCAGATTTACCCAGGAGAGTCGAGTAGATCGGACTGTTCTTGATGTGGGGTATAGAGAAGGGATTTTCCTCCCAAGAAAAGCAAGAGAACACGAGTCTTCACCCATTCCCCCCAATCAAAGTGAAATCTCCACACTTCAATGTACTCTCATCTCCCTCCCCCTCATCTTTTCAGCAATCACATCAAATCGAAGGACTTACATGCAAGTTGTACTTTTGGGCAAGTTCAGCTTCCTTTGCCTTGCCATGGCGGACAGTGCCCATGAACAAAACATTCTCTTTGGTCATTTTGATGATTATGAATGAAAACGGTGGGAACTGAAGAAAGTGGGATTGCAGATGTGCAGGCTACTTGCAGTGTTGGGTAGTACGTTTGACAAGAATCCCCCGTGCAACAGAGATATCGTTTATCTCACCATCGCTGGCATGTCGGCACAACCCCTCAACACTCTGTCCACTCAACGCCTTAATAGGATTACAAAGAGGGAAAAAATCCCAAACGCCACCAAACACCGCAAGTCATTATTTCTTGGAAAAGGTGTATCGCTACGCGTCTATACTTGATCGTTTGTCTCGTGTTGTCCTTCACTATGCAACCATACGCCACATCTACAGCGAAATATGCTTTTTGAAGCGATGTGCCTTCCCCGGAATATCCATAATATATTTCTTCCATACCCGTCGTAGATATGATATCAAAAATAATGGATACCCTTCCTCTCTTCCACATGTCATTACCTAGTGCTCTTCTAGCTTAGGCTATGGTGAGGGGAAGAACCTTGATTGATAGAAATGTGTTACTTTCCAATGGAGCATACGGAGGATTTCCCTCTCTTCTTTGCAGAGAACCTATTGCTCTTCTATTTTGGATTCTTTCAGTGCAAGTTTGTGGCCACACACTATCTTTTCATGACATGCAGATCAAGCAAATGTTCTGATTCGTGACTACCTAAAAGAGGTACCTGGAAACACAATGCGCAGATCCGGCGTACAGAGAACCTAACCCTTCTCCTTTACGCCACCTTTCTATAGACTATTATCCCGAAGATGCCGAGAAATATCTCTGAGTTTTTACGGTTATTCTTGACATGACATGTTCTTTACACACAGACAGCTATTGTCATGAAGGTTACTCATATTACAAAAATGTTATCTCTTTGGTAGCAATCTGATCCAATGAGAAAGATGCTAGTCTACCTCCCAGTCGCGAGATTTCTTCCCGAGAATACAGAAGCCAGTTTTTGAAAGAACATAGTTTATGCTAGAAAAAAATGCAGACATGTACCTGTAGCCAAGCTTAGGGCGATTTATTTGAGTCGTATTCCAGGATATAGTCATGCCTCGATACACACAACATAATGCACATCATCTGATTATTGGTTATGCGCCTTTCCGAGCTTGCGACTCAAGCTTTTAACTTGCGCAGGTCTCGATAGAAAGTACGCAAAAAAAAATGTCGCTGAAATCGACATGAGCCAGACTATAGTGTATAAGTGCAGCTATTCATAACACGGCTTTATTGAATAAACAGCAAAGTCCAGCGGATTGAATATTCGAGAAGCAATCGTATGGATAGCTACTACGCAGAGTTTCACTATTTCGTACTCTTGTAAATATTGTTACACCCATGGCTCTATCATTTTTTTGATTCGTTGCAAGCGCAGTAATCCATACTAGTGGGGTAAGGCTCTAGTCGGATTCCTTCCTTTAAACTACCCTTTGGCTTCCATTTGTACACACATTTCACTTGCATTGCAGTGACATGTAATGTATTTGATAAGTTTAAAGTCATTAACTGATTGAATAGGTTAGCTCCAGCACCTATTCTGTCTGCCCACGAGCACTAGGTAGTGGTCACAATCAGGCTACAGACAAAGAATTTGTTCTTTGTACAACAAACAGTTGTTCTACAGGAGCCTAAATCAATGTCCATGGTATGACACTCTAGTTCTGGAGCGGAGAAATTATGAGAACACTTGCAGAATATTATAATTATCAAGTGAAAAGCTCACTCAATCATATTCGAAAGTAGAGGGGTCTTGTAGCTCAGCGTCTGCGGCATTTTACTCCCAGCTCTTTGCAGCTGCTCCCTTTCCTACGCATCCGAATCTCCGCTTTCCATTTGGTTTAGGACATTGAACCCTTTTGAAGTTCTATGGGAAGCATTGGGGAGGAATTCAACGGCCGCACTGTCTCTTCTATTTTTCGTATACCAAAATACGCATGAGGGAAAAGGGTGTAGGCAATGCGATGGCTGCAGGCTTACACTGTACCATGGTTTCCCATTCTGTCTCGATCCCTTCTCCTCATTCCCCTTGTTTTTGGTATCCCATAGAGTAACCCCATCCATAATTCAGTAATATTCTTCTTCATTGGCTGCAAGCTCGATTAACAGTATAAAAGGGCCACTTCCTTCCTACTATTTTTTTTGTTCCTCACCATCATTCCTTGATACTTCCCTTCCCTCAAACACCAAAAAATGATGTACCGCAAGACTATCCTTGCAGCCGTGGCCTTTGCTGTCGCCGCTGTCTGCGCT
Organism: Actinomortierella wolfii; assembly: GCA_016098105.1. Classification (NCBI taxonomy): domain Eukaryota; kingdom Fungi; phylum Mortierellomycota; class Mortierellomycetes; order Mortierellales; family Mortierellaceae; genus Actinomortierella; species Actinomortierella wolfii. Next base: position 71,043 of record JAAAIY010000013.1, read on the forward strand.
GTTCAAGCTGGTATGTTTCTTTTGTTCTTCCCCTTTTTTCACCCAAGCATATACTGTTCTGCCCAGAGTTTTGGGGTCTGGAATGCCAGTCGTCATCAACATGTTCTAACTCTAGCTATTTTTTCTATATGATTCCATTTAGCCCCTGCTACCCAGTCCTGTGTCAAGTGCCTGGCCTACCCCACCTGTGGTGACAAGTGCGGCGCCGACGAGATCTGCAAGGTGCGCGAACCCACCTGCAACGACTGTGGTGATGCCAAGTGTGTCAAGAAGGAGGCTAAGACCAAGGGTTGCATCAACTGCTTCACCTACCCTACCTGCGGTGGCCAGTGCAAGGACAATGAGGAGTGCCAGATCCGCGAGCCTTCGTGCTACGACTGTGGTGAGGCCAAGTGTGTCCCCAAGGGTACTCCCAAGCCCAAGCCCTGCATCAAGTGCTTCGCCTACCCTACCTGCGGCGACCAGTGCGGTGCCGATGAGGAGTGCAAGATCCGCGAGCCTACCTGCAACGACTGTGGTGATGCCAAGTGCGTCAAGAAGACTCTTGCTGCTGTGATGTCGAATGCTGCTACCAAGCGCGGTGATGAGAACACCTGCATCAAGTGCTTTGCTCCCCCCACCTGCGGCCCCTGCGCTGATGACGAGGAGTGCAAGATCACCGAGCAGCCTTCGTGCCATTCGTGTGGTGAGGCCAAGTGCATGAAGAAGAACAAGCCTGCTCCTAAGGCCGGTCGCTGCGTCAACTGCCTGCTCTTCCCCACCTGCGGTGACTCATGCAACGGTGCTGATGAGTACTGCAAGATCCGTCCTCCTACCTGCAACGACTGTGGTGATGCCAAGTGCGTCAAGCGCCACAAGGGCTGCAAGATGTGCAAGATGTACCCCACCTGCGGTAACAAGTGCGAGGCTGATGAGGAGTGCAAGATCCGTAAGCCCACCTGCGAGGACTGTGGTGATGCCAAGTGTGTTAAGAAGGACGCTAAGACCAAGGGCTGCATCAACTGCTTGATCTACCCTACCTGCGGTGGCCAGTGCAAGGATAACGAGGAGTGCCAGATCCGCGAGCCTTCGTGCTACGACTGTGGTGAGGCCAAGTGCGTTCCCAAGGGCACCCCCAAGCCCAAGCCTTGCATCAAGTGCCTGGCCTACCCTACCTGCGGCGACCAGTGCGGTGCCGATGAGGAGTGCAAGATCCGCGAGCCTACCTGCGACGATTGCGGTGAGGCCAAGTGTGTCAAGAAGTCTGCCTAAAAAAAATTGAAGGCTGACACCATCTGATGCCATCCTGCGCTCAGAATAGCATTATTCGCACAGACAAACCAAAAACAATAGCATTTGTCTTCTTTTCAATTCTATATTTCAATAAAGCTTTGCATTTCAACAGCTACTATCATGACTTTTTTCCTGTGATATTTTAGCTTTAAAACTGTTCCTTCAGCTGACCTTCTCTCTCGGCATTGGCTTTAGTTTTTCTACTCTAATGGGCCCACCTGGGGACTAAATCGAAGTAGTATGATTCTCTTGACCTTACGACTGTGATTCTCTAACAACTCTCCCTCTATCCATTCCGCAAAAAAGCCCTACAACAACAGCCCTGAATGTTGGGGGAGAGGCAGTTGACCACATGGGTTCTACTATTACTGCTCAGATGGAAGTCGGGGAACCACTATTTGAAAATCACGGTGACACAAGTTTGGCAAAAAACTTGAAAGGTATATTTGGAGCAGGTGGGGGGGGGGAAGAAAGAGTCTACGGTCCTTTGGATTAGGGTGTCCTACTTGGATTTCTTACGGGCCATTTCTTCTTTCTCGGCTGTTTTGTGTTCCCGTTACCCCCGGAAATAAGCTATCCGAGGGAAGGGAAAAGCATTGGAAATAAGAATAGAAGCTAGGTAGGCCTTGAGAGCAAAAATTTTTTTCTTTCTCTTCTATCCATTGTCTCCTCTACTAGTAGTCTATGTAAAACAAGAAATGAGAAAACATAAACTATATTGTACAAGGTTGCTTCTTTTTCATGTGGAAAGAGTACAAAGTGCTCGAAAACATAACAGCTTAAAATGTTCAGTGCGTGAGAAAGTTAAATAGAGATAAAAACAACAAATAAAAATTGAAAGACAGATTGTCTCTCCCGCCCCGCATGGGTGCCTTGTTGGGAGAAAAATAAAATGTGCAAACAGGAAATGGAGCCTGCGTGGAACGGAAAAAAACAAATAATAATTTGACGAAGTACACACGTTGCTCGGGAAGATTCAAAAGTAATGGGGTAGAAAGTGTTATACAGACTGGTTCTATGGTACAAACAATATTGTGACAAAAGAATAAAAAGAAACAAGTGGATATGAACAGGGTAAGAACAAAAAAGGAAAGGAAATTGAGTATAGTTCAAGAAAGATAACAAGAGTAAAGTATATCCAAAGAATGCAAGGAAATGGTGCCCTGAGCCCTCAATATGTTTTTTCTTTCTTCTTCTTTTTTGTTCTTTGTGTCTTGACTTTTGGCTTTTTTCCAATGTCCTTCTCTTCATCACAGGGCATCAGGGAATTGTAAAAAAATGAAATAAAATAAAAAGGTCATATTGTGTTCCATGGGCGTCTTTCATTCGAAACAAAAATAGTGGGTGAATGTGAGATGTGGAAATGGTTTGGCAACTGCGCTGGCTGGTGTTCACGTCCTCTGTTTTCCATCAGGATGAGGTCATGACCACTGTCACCAACGATCCTTCGATGCTAGTCCTAGTATAAGAAAAGAAGAATAGTAGTGCATGCAAAATGTCCTGTGTCAGTAAAAAAATGTACATTTCATATGCACCATGCAAAGTCTATTTCCCGCGCACCATCCAATGTCCGACATCATTTCCAGGGTAAACATGAGCTAGCGGCGTCTCTGCATACCCCCAAGCCCCTCGTTATTGCCCTCATTCTTATCTCTTCTCTTGGTTTGCAAGGTTAGTGATTGGAGAGCTGGCATACTTATTTATCTGTCTACGGAAGTACTTTGCTTCCTCGATTGTCCCGAATCCAAGTGTAACAGTATTGTCGCCTCCTTTGGACACAGTCTACAGGCAATAATAAATAGAACGACAGAGGGGATGGGGATAGAGCGGGGTTAGTCATGGCTGCATGCACAATGCTTTTGCGCCCTAAAGATACGTCACTTGGCAATAGCCAAATGGATCTTCCTTCAGCCGAGGAAAATATTTCATGCATATTCGACCAAAAACACGACTGTGCATCCAAAGCGCAGTGTTACTTACCAAGACTCGAGAAACACCCTGCACGCCTGCCGCGAGTTTCCGAAGGGTGCTGTCTGACACAGAGTCAGGTACGTTTTCCATCCGTACAAAGCCTGTAGGTTTTTCCGATTGACCTGTACTTTGAGAGTCTGCGCTTTCAGCTGAGCGGGCCGGGTCAGTCGTTGCCATCGTTTGACTAGGGCGTCGGTCGCCTCTCAAAAATGAAACCGAGCCCTTGTCGTCATCAGTATTGTCATTGCCTCCATCGCCAACTAAGCGGCTGCTAGATGATCGAGAGGCTTCGACTCGAGTCGACTCGCCTCTTGGTGTGCTATTGCCACTGGACTTTGCCACCTTATTGGGCTCATCGCCTCCACGACTGCTGGCATTACTGTTCCCGCCTCCAGAAGATAAGCCGAGGCGACCCTCAAGTCGACACCCACTACCACCTTCAGATCTATCATCCAATCGTGACGAGTACATGGTCGATGAGGAAGTTGAAGAGGTGACGCGCGAGTCCCTATCATAGTCTCCACTTCGTTTTGTTCCCGATCGACTTTCACCACCTCGCCGTGGAGAAGAGGGGCTAGAAGGAGACGAGCCGCGTTGATGTTGACCAGGTGATGAACCACGCCCATCATTTCTGTTAGTGCCGGCAGGTGATCTGTACGAATCCGATTGAGAGGTGCGGTCACGATCACGGTCCCGGTCTCGTTCACGATCTCGCTCACGGTCACGGTCACGGTCTCTGTCTCTGTCCCTGTCTCGATCTCGGTCGCGGTCGCGGTCTCGGTCCCGTTCCCGATCACGATCCCGTTCCCGATCACGATCTCTATCTCGGTCACGTTCACGTTCACGTTCACGTTCTCGATCCCGATCTCTATCGTAGCCACTGCTTCGAGTGTCTCTTGAATCCCTCGTATCTCGCCCGTCACGTCCTTCGCGACTATCGCGGCTTTCACGTCCATCTCGGCTATAGTCTCGTGTGTCACGTGAATCGCGAGAATCACGATAATCTCTCGCGTCGCGGTAGTTGTCGCGCCCATCACGCCCGTCTCGAGTGTCTCTGGATGATCTCGAATCTCGAGAATCACGAGTCGTTTCACGCGAGTCCCTGTCGTCTCTAGAGTCCCGATAGCCATGTGTGTCCCTTGCATCACGGGTGTCCCTTGCATCACGGGTGTCCCTCGAATCACGCAAGTCTCTTGAATCTCTTGGCTCGGGCGATAATCGATCAGATCCTTGTCGCCGTCCACTACTGTATGAATCTTGGTCTCGGTCATCTCGACGCTATCATGAAAAGAATTGTGATTTTTTTCTGGTTAGGTCCTGAATATCGACATAGGACATAGTGGATGGAACATGTCTACTTTCAAAGTATCATACATCGTTATAGTGGTCTCTAGCGTAGTCACGACGTGAGTTATCGTGTGCCGATCGGGAGGTGTCTGATGAAGGACGTTCATAATTGGTACCACTCTTATTCGACGAAGATGTCCCTGGCGACGAGCCACGAAGTGGATGAGGGTGGTTAGGCCGTAAACCTACACTATTAGATGAAGGTTGGTGCTGCATTAGCTGTTGCTGTTGTTGTTGCTGTTGTTGCTGTTGAAATTGCTGCTGTTGCTGTTGCTGCTGTACAGGGAGGCCTGGAATCACTCCACCATTCCTGTTCTGAAACTTTGGATTAATATGTATCGTCCGTCCAGGTGCCATAGGCATATTGCCAGGTCCACGAGGTCCCCCAGCGCCTCGGCCGCCCATTGGGTTGTTCATGCCAGAGGGGTTCATATCCATGCCCATTCCGAACGGAGGGTACATTATGCCACCACGACCCTGGTTGTTAAATCCACTACAGTGATTTGCATGACGAATTCAATGCATCGAGTTAGCTTCTTCATACTACATTACAGAGGACAATTTTCCACAAAGATAATAGCGTAACAATAGATGTCTTACCTTGGGAACTGTGGACCGCCCATGCCCATCGGGATTCCCATGCCCAACATACCCATATTCATGCCTGGCATATTCATGTTCATAGCCATATTCATGCCAATGCCCATCATGCCTGGATTCATTGGGATACCATGCATTCCGTGTGGCATTCCTGGCATGGGTCCACCCATGGCCATCATGCCTGCAGGATTGTTAAAACCGCCGCGTCCCATTGGGTTGTTTGGATTATTAAAACCACCACGGCCCATCATCATGCCGCCTCGACCACCACCGATGCCCATGTTCCCGCCACCACGTCCTCCTATCGCTGGGTTGTTGGAAAACACAGGCCGTCCGTTGACCATGGAGCGATTTTGACCGGCAAAATGACCGCCCTGGCCGGAGTTGCGTGCGTTGTATGACGTCGACGACGAAGATGCATTGTCCTTGGAATATCCCTTGTTTGCGTTGCCATCTTTCCGAGAATCAGATGAATCCTTTGTGGCCGAAGGTGAGGTGGCCGACGCTCCCGTTGAGTCTGACGCAGCTGCTTTGATATTAGTATCAGTGGGTGGAGACGTAGCATCCGGCTCCTCAGCATGAGATTCAGATGCCCTCGAATCTCGTCCGCTGTGATCGCCATCCAGGTCGCGGTCGAGATCGTCATCTGCGTCTCCGAGATCAAACTCGTCGTAGCCCCCACCAACACCTCCTCCTCTTCCTTCTAAACCTTCTACTACTCCTCCTTCTCCGTCGCCTGATGGGTCGGGTTGGTTATCATGCTGTTGACCATCTCGACCTTGTTGATCCACTTGCTGTTGCTCACTTTGTGATGTTGCTGAATCGAGCAAAGGGTCATCTCCATCAAGACCCAAGTCAAACTCGGCTGATCCATCGTCGTAGATGTTAAACTCGTCAGGATTGGACCCCATAGCTGGATAAAATCCGTCGAGCTGCTCTTGTTAAGTACTGTGAAACAGGATACCTGGAAGGTAAAGAAGTTGAGGATTATTATGAGAACAATCAAAGGTTAAAGATCACTCTCACAAGTGTGGGGGGCCATAACCAGGTCACCTGAGGGAAAAGGGTGTTAGTGTAACAAGGTTTATTCTCACGTACGGTGTTCGCAACAATGAGGATGGTTCAATGCTTGTCCAGTAATGTGTGTCTGACAACAAGCAGATCACTTGATGCCAACAAGAGATTGGACACGGTCCAGATTTTGTACACCCTCTAAGCGCGACCTGGGACAAATGGTTGGCTCGCACACGAAGATAGCCTGAAGGTCGCTGAGAATGTCGAGTGAGAGAAGCAGAAGCAAGAGAGAGTGAGAATGACGAGCAGCAAGAATAATGGCTGGTAGGGAGAGGATGATTGTCACGAGAGGAAAGGAGGGTAGAAGACAGGAGTTGGAGAATGAAGAGCAGACAATAGTATGAAATGCATGCACCGACACAACGTTAGCTCACTCTCGGGTAGAGGTCAGTGGCTTAGCAAGCCAACAAGGCTCTTTCCCCACCTTCCCCATTGAAGGGTTGAAAGGGGCCGAAAAGCGGGTCGAGAACCCGGTTACATACAACATGTTCTGAGAAAGTCAGATGACCAATATTGCACTAGGTGCATACTATATGGATTGGGAACACCTAATCCTTTCTTTTGCTTTGTACTCTCACGCGACATGGGTGTAATATCTATTACGCGCGACTGCACGATACGTGAGAAATAATATCCCAACAGCACGTTAAATCATGAGATACACAGCTTCTGAGTTATATGCGCTGAATAGGCTTAATTCTTCTTGACCTGAATCAGTGCCTCCAAAAGCATATGTAAATTCAAGTATTGTATTTCACTGTTATAACAAGTAAATGGTGGAAATGTTTATTTGCTTTTACGATATGTACAGTAATGGTGAGGAAAGAAAACTCAAATATCCTTTTTTTTTTCTTCAAAGGTCAGCGATATGGACGACCTGCTTGCCAAAGTTCTTGCCCTGAAGCAAGCCAACAAATGCTTCGGGAGCCGCGTCGATGCCACGAGCCACGTCCTCGATGTACGTGATCTCCTTGTTGACAAGCCACGAGTAAACATCCTTATAAAACTGTTCCTGGTACTTGGGGGCCAGGTCATAAACAATAAAACCTTGGAATCGAATGCGCTTGGTGACGATGTGGAATAGGTTGCGGACGCCATATGGAGTCTTGGTGTTATACTGAGAAATCATGCCACTGGCGATAATGCGGCCATGATCCTTCAAGTGCTCCAAAGCAGCCTCAAGAGTTTCACCGCCAACATTTTCGTAGTAAATGTCGATACCCTCGGGAGCAGCCTTTCTCAAGTTCTCGAGAATGTTGCCCTTCTTGTAATTGAAGGCAGCATCGAACTTCAATTCCTTCAACAGGTACTCGACCTTTTCATCACTGCCAACACTACCAACCACACGGAGACCATATCGTTTGGCGATCTGGCCAACCAACTGACCTACAGCACCAGCGGCTGCAGAGATAAAGATTGTCTCACCAGCCTTGATATCACCATACTCGAGCAACGAAGTGTACGCTGTGAGGCCTGGCATACTATTACAGTGCATTGGTGGAAGAGAATACTATTAGTCAAGTGTGAATGAAAATAAGGACTTGCCCCCCCTCTGACATTCGCAAATGATTTACATACCCAAGCACACCCAAGTATGACGACAAGGGAATAGGCGATTCGCGAGCTCGAGGGAGGATACGTGCAGTGGCGAGATCTGCCTGGGAAAGGACGGAGTACTCTTCCCAGCCAATATTGCCTTGGATGACTGATCCGACAGGGAAATCGGGATTCTTGGACTCGATCACTTCGGCAACACCACCACCGGTCAAGGGCTTACCAATCTCGAAAGGTTCGATGTACGTCTTTTTTCCTTGCATCCTTCCACGCATGTCTAAAAACCGTGTGGGTGGAGACGAGTCAGCATTGTCGGTGAACATCCTTGAGAGGTGTATGTTTGTTTAAATTACTATTACGAGTGGGTAAAATTACTCACAGGGATCCAACGAAAGGAAGAGATTGCGGGTGGCAACCTCGCCTTCTTTGAGGACAGGTCTAAACTCTGACACTTGAACCCCAAAGTGCTCGCCTACAACAGGGAACTCATCAGGGTATTTCAAGAGGACGACAGATTTGTTCTGGTAAACGTGCTGGACCATTGTGAAATATTTAGAGCCGAAGCAAGTAGAAAAATGAGAATGGGTGTTTATGAGGAAGCTGATGAGAATATATAAGAGTTTGAATACTGAATGTTCTTGGGGGGGTTGTACCCAGGGCTTTTATATCCATGTCCCAGCTCAAGTATAGTTTGTAATCAGTTTCTACGATAACAACTGTTAGCCTTAAGGTTTTACTTTGTACCGCGAGGAAAGAGAGTTTTTGTTCGTGGGATGACAAATTCTGAACAGTTTTGTAGTCCTATGAAACAAGAGCGATCAAGGGAGAACACCCTTGGAGAGCGTGTGAAGTAGTAGGAACGGGTAGAACAAATTTTTTTGACGTGATCGCCTCTTACACCGCGCCAAAAATGACACAATCTGCTCTTGTGCACACGGCAATCCTTGGTGTCTCGTTGTGCGATAAGATTTGTCATCGTCTACGCAAAGCGTAGACAACGGATGCTCCTTTTTTTCTATGAAAGTTGTAGTCGCAGAAGAGAGGTTGTACACAGGGATGTAGAAAACTCTTCATCAAAGAGGAGCAGGGGATGAGATATACTGGCGGCACATACTCCCTCTTTTGTATCATCTGTTTGAATGAACAGTGACTATGCAATAGTATAATGACATGGCCACTCTTTAAGGCAGGCTGGCGCAACCTCGGCACCTACACGGCCTAATAACCAAGAAAAACTTCAATACAGCCTTTAAAGCCTTGATGCCTACCATAGTAGTCTGACCACTTTGACAGAGAATTTCATAGAACGCAAGATAACGTGCTGTCCATAAAAGAGAGTCGATTATTATTTTTTTTTTTTTGCATCGAGTATCACAATCGGCGTCCTTTCCGTTGTCGCTATTGTTTGGTGGGCTGTATATCTTCAGCATAGGTAGACAATGACAAATATCAAAAATAAGTGCCCTATTTCTTTCAGAGTGAATTCAATACTTGTTTGAAAAACAACCGGTCATGCAGGTTGGCATCAATTGAGAGCAACTGTTGAACGTTTTGAGTCTGGGTACTGGTTATTACTGCAAAAGGTACAAATAGTGCCGGCAACCATTAATTGCCGTCTTTCTTATAATAGGACGAACTTTACTCCTTCCATGTAAAGAACATACCCGAAGACGTTAAATCTGAGTGTCAAAGACGATCGAGCACTCCACAATTAAGGTAGAATTTTCTAGTTGTGATCGGTCTCAATATACCAACTAAACTCAGCCCGCTAATGTCTCTTTGCCGGACTTTGTTTTGGTGAAATGTCACACTCTGCGTACTTTGTTCAGATACATGAGGTTAGTCAGCATTGTCACGATCCGGAAGCAATCCATGGCCTTTTGCTCGCACTGGAAGGTCGTCCTTTTCGGTCTCTTCAATGAGCAACCCCCTCAAACGCCTTGAGGATAACCACTCTGTATAACTACTAGTAGTACTAACAGTATCTCACCCCTGTTCCGGGCCGATGATGTCCAGTCGTCCAAATATTTTTCGTTCGTGTTATTCCTATACTGTCCAGTTGTAGGGAAAATAAATAGTATATAAATGGTAAAGAAAGAATAAGACAATCGTATTCGCACCAAACCTAAGCTGTGTTCTTGACTTACAGCATCATGAGATAATAATGATCGTGTCCTGTATCCACATGTTGACTATTAGCGTGACCCAGCAATTCCACAATACATTTGTGGAGAAATGTTGGTACGTTGGCCGTGAGTGCAAAAGACAATATATAATATATATGACAAGAAATATATAGCCCTAGGCGAAGGATTGACTCCGTTTAAAGATATGATGACTTGTGAATCGCGTGGAATAAATCTATGCTCGCTTGAATCAGTATATCTTCGCCACCTAGGCGGGTGCACATGTATGTCTGCGTAGTAGTACGTTTTATGTACGCTGTTGACTATTACTTCGCACTGCCCAACATCTCTTAATATGTGGCAGGGGGAAGAAGAGGATCATTACCACATACAGATGCTTACACCAGTTGGAGGAAGAGGACTATCGGCTCACAACAATAGGATTCAGCACACCCAATGAACGCCTGTGTCCTATATGTTGTTACTTTCATATTGCCTGAAGTGAGTCTAATGGACTAATTTTCTCCACAACCCTTTTTTCGTTGCCTTACAAACAACGAAAACTTGACAATTTCCATATACAAGAAGCCTTTGGCATTCATGTCTTTCAAGGTCCATGAGACAATCCAATACATCGGTCGAAAGGATATGTGTGGTACGTATGTTGAGTAAGGGACTCACTTTACAACTGCTATAGTAATCACAGAAACGTCTACTATCGCTGCAAAAGAGATTAACAGCAGTAGGAGGGGTGTGTTATCAAAGGAGGAGAGAACATGGGACACTGTCAGGTGCCAACCTGCTGGTAAATCGTGCTTGACGTACCGTTGCTATGCGTAGATCTCTATCCCTTTCTCTGTGATCTTTCGCCTCCGTCCGCCCTGCCCACCTGCATTGTTTTCCCTTCTCCTTTGTGCCTCTCAATGTCGTGTTCCAAAAGGTTGCCACCAACTAGGCAAATGGCTGAGGTGCTACAGGGATGGGGCTAAAGGTACTAGTGACCTAAGTGGCAGTGCACACTTTCTTAAATTTTTTGGTGAGCACTGCTATTTGCCATATACTACTAGCACTCTCCCCTTTCCCAGCTCCTTCTTTCTTCTTTCTTCCTTGTTCACACCACGCACAAACCAACCATGAACAGCCAGGGCCATCCATCGCCCTACTCATCGTATCGTCCCACACCAGCGCCGGGGTATTTGCCCTCCACACTGGCCACCACCCAGCAGTTTACCCCACCCTCGCGCCCGTCATCCGCTGCCTCACACGACAGCACACACTCACAAGGAGCTCATACACCCGTATCATCCACTGCAACCATGTATCATCAGCATCACCAGCATCCACAGACCTATCAGCCGCTGCCTGGTGTAGTAGGAGCAGGACAGACGCCTTACTTCTCACCACCGCCGGTTGTTTCGTCGTCCAGCTCTAGTCCTCAGCTTCACACAACATTCATGGCACCTCAACAAACCTACACATCCCCAGCACCTTACCAGTCGCACTCCGCCTACCAGCCTCCTCCACCGACTACCACGTCGTTGTCTGCTTCGGCATCAGCCTCAACGATGCCTCTTCAACACCCATTGCAACAGCCTTCAACGCCACCTCAGCTTACTCCTCCTCAGACCCAAAGCTCTCCTGCCATCCCCGCGAGCGACCACCTGGTAAATGACAGGGAATTGGACCATTGATGCATGCATTGCATAATAGTGTAGGAGTCTATGGACACCCATCTTACGCGCCATTTTTTCTGCACTTCCTGAAATTAGATCATTGGCAAGTGTCTCTACTGCAAGAGGTAATTATAGGGAAAGGGGTGTGGGAGGGAACGAGGCATGGGGTAACCCCACGATGTGTCTTGGCATTTGTGCCTCAATACTCAATAGCCTCTCCCTTTTGGTCTTATTCTAGTCAGCTGTGCTATCCTCAATCGGTCAAAGTCTTCCAGTGCGTGACATGCGATACCATTAATGACTTAATCCCTGCACCGGGCACAGGTAAGGAGTGCTGACAATAGGATGCAGTATGCTGATAACTTTTGGTCCCTCTTTGTCTCTTTGCTCTTTCTATTGGTTGTGGTCAAGCAGGATCTCAACCTCTTTGGAGCCAACGTAATCAACCAGACCTGTCACTCGACGAGAGAAAAACGTGGAAATCCGCATTGGGGCGCACCTTTTTTCTTTTCTTTCTATTGCAACCATTGTTGCACTGCAAACAACGGCAAACAACGGCAACTATATCTTTGCACTGCAATCTAATGAGGGGAATTCCTATCAGTCCAAACGAGAGCATGCATTTACTTCCACCATATAAACACTGTGCCACTACTCTCTCATGAATGTCCACGCTCAGATCGGTCTAACCGAAATCCTATTTTTACGTTGTGAAATCGGCGTTGATCATACTTGTATATGGAGTAGTACCTGCCCAACCACTCACCATATCCATGGTCGAGACGACCATCTACAACTGCAAGCGAGCCACAATCGGCCTGGAAGAGCCATCCTATCAACCTCTTGACGCCTTACTTGCAGAGCATCTCACCAAGTTTGCCGCATTCAATGCATGCTTCAGCACTGTATGTCGGATCAAAGCGCAAGCAGCCGTTGGTATGTTTTTGTATTATCATCGTTGTTATTTTCTTCTTTTTGCTAATTTTTTTTATTTATTTTTTTTTCATCACGTTTATCTAGGGCCGACCTATCACCTATGAGCACTGTGGTGTCAACCTGGACGATGCAAGGACGGCATTCGGACAACTGTCACGATTGGTGAGTCCAATTCTAGCCTGTTTTATGCATAACGAGCTCGATGCGAAGTATGATGGATGGCATTATCTAACCATGGCATGTCTATATCGTCGTTGTCGTGATGAATGAAGCCAAACTCTATCGCGCGCAGAGTCATGATGTCTATCGAAGGAATTTTGAAGCGACCTGGAAAGTATGAATAACAAAACTGCCTGAAGAGATTCAAGGTACTATCAAATTCTGTGACTCTATTATTTACTGGCATCTTTATCGTTTGGCATCATCTCAACTGCAATAGAGAGATCAAGGACAAGGAAGATCTTAAATTCATAATGCTTATCTTTGAGGTAGGTAACTGTGGGTAGCATCGGAATTCATGCATAGAATTAATAAAAAGGATTCAGGCAACTTATAAAGCTTTTTATTATTGGCTACCGAAAATAGCTTCCATGGCTGACAAGGCAAAGGACACCAGACGAGGCAGAATACCACCACAATATTACCAAACGACTTTTCACTATTATCAGCAACCTCCCAAGCGAGCTCCATCGGTACTTGCGGTACTGGTTCGCTGCGTATGTATCTCGTATTCGATGCTTATACTACGCTACCTTAGTGGAAAAGCTGAGAAAACCACCCTACTCTTGCGATATTCACCATGGCTCAATTCTTGGCTATTTTTCACTTATAGGTTGCCTATCTCGATCTTCCGGTCCAGGATCAACTTTGTCAATAAGTTCATCACATATCGATTGTCACGACAACAGCAATCAGACGACCGGCACCAGCATATAGCGTATCAGACGGATCCACCCATCCAGGCCGCGGCGCGAGTGATGCAGATATTCTTCAAAGCTAATCAGCCGGATGAAAGATTAAATAACCAGGGCAACCCAGACATCTACGGCAAGCGGCGGGCGCGAGATAATTATGTGATTATTCCCAGGAATCAAAAACCGACCCTCAACCCGCAGAAAGTGCCTATTGATGAATTTTACAATATGTTGGTCGATGTGATCAGCCTACCACTCGATTTCATGGCATGGGAGTCAAGATCCACGTATGTTGTTGTATTCTTGGTTCAATTATCTCTGCCAAAGAGTTTTTTGATGTTACCACATTTTTTCTTTTATTATTTACTCACTTTCTTCTTTGACAACTTCAATTAGAACTCGTTTTTCGTTTTGCCAATACCCCTTTTTGATCTCGATGGGTGCCAAGACACAGATCATGGGATGGGATGCAAAACGACAGATGGAGATAAAGATGCAAAAGACACTAGAGGCTCTCATCAACGAGAAGCGTCAAAAGGTTGCTGAAGCTATTCAGAATGGTGATACAAGCATGATGCTAGGCAATGTTGCCACATTGCTCACGCCACAGGAACTTCAGCGAGCACCCCTGTTGATCCTCCGTGTGAATCGAAATAATTTAATTGAAGACTCGTTGCGACAGGTAAGAGGACCTTAATACAAGATGTTTGCAATGCTATTGGACTAACTGTTATGGACATGCCAAAGGGAGGAAGGGATATGAGCATTGAATAGAGAGTTGAAAAAGTCGCTAACAGTGTTTCCATGGTAATGCTCTCTTGATTTTTTTGAACAATAGCTGTCAATGCACGATAGTGACCTTAAGAAATCTCTGCGTATTGAGTTCGTTGGCGAGGATGGTATTGATGCAGGAGGACTGAGGAAGGAGTGGTTTTTGCTTTTGGTGCGCCAACTTTTCGATCCACAATACGGTATGTGTGCTCTCGCATTGCTTGTTAAAGGTTGACAGTTTTTGTGCATTTTCTTGATAAATCAGTTCTCTAACACTTTTAAACATCGATAACAGGCATGTTTGTGTACGATGATCAATCCAACTACTGCTGGTTTAACCCGGCATCGTTTGAGTCCCTGGATCAGTATTATCTAGTGGGCGTAGTCATTGGATTGTCCATCTACAACTCGACCATCTTGGATCTGCCACTCCCGCTTGCTGTTTACAAAAAGCTTTTGCATTCACCCATGACGAGTGCACCTCTGACGCTACATGATCTTGCCACATTCCGGCCGGTACATTTTAAAACTTTGATTCTCATATATTTTTTTGCATACTGGTTGTATTAGCTCGTTTACTTATGTTGCGCTTTCATTTTTCTTTCCTCATTTTTTTAGGATTTGGCTCGTGGTTTTGAGCAACTGTTGCTTTATGAAGGCGAAGATGTAGAAGATGTGTTTTGTCTCACCTTTGTAGGTTCATATGAAGCATATGGTGAAGTCAAGGAGGTGCCTCTGATACCTAATGGTGAAAACATTCCTGTCACCCACCTCAACAAGTACGAATATGTTGAGCGATATTGCAACTTTATCATCAACACCAGTATCGAGGAGGTAGGATAATTGCACTCGTTTTTTACCCGGAAGGAATGAACTGAGGCAAAGAGCAAAAAGGGCAGAGGCAAAAGAATTACCTGAGGGAATGCCGTTGTGCACCTTTTGAATGGGTTGGAAGAGAAAGCCTGCCAATGTGATGAATTGTTAACTCTTTTTTTTTACATATTCTTTCTTGTAAATGAAAAAATAGCAATTCGAATCTTTCAGACGTGGTTTCTACCTTGTGTGTGGTGGGCACGCACTGTCGTTGTTCCGACCAGAGGAGATTGAGTCATTGGTACGGGGCAGTGCAGAACCATTGGATCTGGACCAGCTGCGGTCGGTGACCGTGTACGAAGGTTTCCATGACCAAAACGAGGTGATCCAAAACTTTTGGTCCATCTTTAAGGAGTTTGACGATCGGGATCAGCGTCGACTGCTCCAGTTCATCACAGCCTCGGACCGATACCCAGCCACGGGCATCGCCAACCTCCATTTCAAGATTACATGCATTGGCTCACAGGACTCGGACCGGTTCCCGACTAGCCATACCTGCTTCAATCAGCTGTGCCTCTATAATTACAAGGGCCGTGAGAAGCTCAAGCGCATGCTGATACGTGCCATGAATGAGTCGGAGGGCTTTGGCGTCAAGTAACCAATGTTAAACTAAAAAAGAACAATCTCGGTATTCTGAGTAAGTGAGATAGTAAGAAAAAAACAAGAAAAGCTATTTAAAAAATCAAAAGAAATAGAACACTGGAAAAAATGTAGACCTTTTTCTCTCTGTTATTGAACTGCTTATTGCTACGAAGGAAGTTAATGAGCTAAACATTGATGACAGCAAATATATGATGTAGAAGCTTTTTACAAAGGTTGTTTGAATGTATAGTCTTTGCACTGATATAAGGGTTCAAGCCAGCAAAGCATGCCACGACAAAGTTGCCAAATTGCAAAATGAATCAAAAAGAGTGTTGGGCGCCGAAATTGGGATGGACATTTTCAACACTTGGACTCAAAGCCAGTTGGTAAAGCAAATATACCATCAAGGAACATGGTGTATCTGGCCACTACATTCCGGTACTTGGGATGACTCCATACCAAAGAAGAGGAAGCCGCACGAGATGTCGCATCGTTCTCAGCGCTACCAACGGATGTACCAGGAACTGTAGATGATGAAGGAGTGTGCCGGAAGTATGTCTCTGCTGCTGCTGTCCGTCGAGTCCGTTCTCGGCGCCATTGGTCAGTATTGCTTCCACCAGTTCTGCGACTACCACTACTCTGGTTTCTATTTTCGTCTGCGCCAGCGATATTGGGCAAATTGTGTATGTCATCATCTACTTCTGCCTCGATCTGCATGTCCTGCAGCGAGTTGAGCAAGTCGACGCGGTGGTCGACGGCATACTTGACATAAGCAGGGAACAAGGATGGGTAGAGGAACACCCATTCGAGTAGCTGCTCTTGAACTGTATCAGGAGTCAGTTCCGCGATGAGCGCACATTTGACCATACGTGCCAGAGTATGCAGGCCGAATTGCTCGGCAAGCTCGTAAACCTCTCGCCAAGTATAGGTGTACTGACGTAAAGTGGGCGACGGCGAGGATGGCCTGGTAGGAGCACTAGGCGAAGGTGAGGATGATGAAGGTGTTTCTGAATTAAGCAATGTTGGTGCTGTGATTTGATGAGTATACAAATACTCGAGTAGAACTCTCATAAGATGTGGATTCTGCAATCGGATGCACATGACGTAGCGGAGTCTTTGTTGCTCAGATGCCTAGGGTTAAAGTGAAAAAACGCAATAAGAGGGTGGTACTGGATTATAACAAACGATCGATTCGAGTTTAGTAGTCAATGAATATATTAAACAAGAAAAAGAGCCTTACCGCTCGCTGAATCATCCGGTTGATCATGCTGTAGTTCTTTAGGACGACATAGTGGGCTCTAAACTCCATGCTAATTTCACTTGTTAACTGATGCGATGACTTTTGCAATAGCTGTTCTGGTGTTGGCTGCTTATGCTGGAGAGCTTGAGGCGCAGTTTCGTGCTCCAAGTTGCTGTGAGGCTGATCAAGTGGCTGAGTACTCTGGGCTTGAAGAATAGTCATATGTGGAGGATGCGGCCAGGATGGAGAATGATACTGTCGTTGCGCAAAAATAGCATGGCGGGGATGATGTGGTTGGACATGTTGCGCATATTGCCGGGAATGATAATGCGACCACGCCATTGTTTCTGATGGTGTAGGAGATACAGATCTATCGTGCGGTGGAGGCGTGGTGAGCGGACGCGCCAAAGGAGTTGGAGAGTTTGAATTGTCGGGCGACCGCTGTTGTTCACTTCTTGCCGCTTCGCCCTGTAGACTCTCTGGTGGAGCGCTTTGAGTGACGTGCTCGTTCCTTCCTGGTGCTGTTGCAATTGTCTGTTGAACCTGAGATATACCTTGGCTCTGATTAGGTGCGCTAGTGGGTGGTAGCGTGAGATGTGCTTGAGCCTGTGGTACGTCATGTCGATGTTGCAGTGGGTGATGTTGGGGATTCTCCGTGTGCTGTTGCTGGTGCTGATTGATGTTTGAAGCCAATACCTGCTGTTGATGTTCAGGGCGTTGCATAAAACGCTGCTGAGGAGCTGCATGATGAAGGGGAGACTGCTGTTGAGGTATGCTGCTAGTAGTTGTTGGAGATGATTCAGTCTTTGATGTAGTAGAAGAGGTAGAGTTCGCGCTACAGCATGGATTCATAACGTAAATGACCGTATCGGTTGTAGCAGTATCTCTCAACATTTCCGCTAGGTTACGACGGCAGTAGGCACTTGTAAGTTGGACCTCAAGTGAACCGCCGAGACTTGGATCGTCATCCATAGTTGCAGATGGCAGCAACATGGAGATGTTGGTTGGTGGTCTGGGGGGTGTACTGAGTTGACTCATGGGTTGGTTGGAGAGCACGATCGAGAATCCGTAACTCGACTTGTTGTTATAGAGAACCTGGTGATGATCGATATATACTGATGTGGTGTAGATCAAATACCAAATATCATAAATCCATGATCTTTTCAAGCATCAACATGGAGTACTGATGCAGACTGCGGGGAAATATGCAGGCTTACCTTTCACCCCTCTGTTGACCAGGTCATATCCCGAAATTCGCTGTGTGACCTCAACTTGCTGGGATCCGTACCCAACAATCTGCAATGTAGTGAACTGTAGCGCGTGGTCACGAAACTCTGTCATATGAGGATCTGGACAAAATTGGAGACGAAGACAGAGGCGCCGCATGGGAGTTCTGATTGCTTCTTCCTGGATGCTTTCATTCGATATGGCAGAGGGTGGCTGGTACGATATGTACGCCATAGATTCCTCAAGCATACAGTGCCAATGTGGATCAGCACTTATCAGCGTCCGATGAGGGTGCAGATTGCTAATATTTGCTAATGGCTTGTCCACATGAAGAATAGTCTCAAGAAGTTTTGTTGAAAGAGATGCTGTTGATCGACGACCAGCTGTGCTGGTAGCACACCTTGGAATGTTTAAAGAAGCCTGATGTTCGGGAGGTTCAGTTGAGCTTTGGATGTGGCGATTAGAGGGTGGCAGAGGTGGGGTGCTATTGTGTCCTGTTGCATTTCTATGAATATCATCATCTCTTGAGGTCGTTGCCTCTTCTTGACTGTATGCCGACTGTATGCCACGGGCGGTTTTTTTGTTCTCTCCTTGTGTCTCTTGTTCTTGTTGCTGACCATTGGTCCGAGGAACAACCAATGGATGGTTTGAGCCTTCGATGGCGACATACGGTGTTGGCATATGTACATTCTGCAATGCCGCTGGAGAGGAAGTTGGTACGTGACCCATACCAGTTCCAACGACATACGACGACTGAGAACTAATGTAGAAGCTTGGGTTTGCCAAAGCGCCAAAAGGGTGGTGGTAGGTAACAGGGTAAAGAGGAAACGAAGAGCCAATGAGCGGTATGGATCCATACACAGATTGAAGGGGTAATAAGGCCTGTTGTTGTTGCTGCTGTGGCGGCTGCGTTTGTTCCGCACGTTGGTGTTGAGCTGGTAGTGGCCCTGTGCCTGGTTGCTTGAGCGACGACATGACGGTGCATGGGGATGTAAGGAGTACAAAGGTCAGTTTGAAGAGACTTTTGAGAAAGAAAAGTGGAGATAAGCAGAGATAGATTGACGAGGAAAAATGAAAACTCGAAAGCGGTGAATAGAGTGCTTGTCCAGTGATATATCATTGATGTAGGGTAATATTCAGTGCGCGCATGACATGGTTTACATATGAACATTTCAAAATTATCAAAGAACATTGCAAAAATGGGGACAATAGTTTTGTCGGAAGACAAGTGGCATGCAAGAGAGTTTATTGTTCAAATCACACGAAAAAAGCGCAAGGACGCGGTACATCCGGGCCATTCAAAAAACAAAGCCTCCCATGAACACCCAAGCCCTCAGCCTTAAACGCTCCACACCAACCTTGTGCTGCTGCTCCAAACCACCGAGAAAAATAAACGTGCAATAGAGACAACACAAGAGTAGTGCGCCCCAAAGGGGATTGAGCGCTTAGCGGTAGCGGCGGAGGGAGAGGGTGTTGCGGCGGCGCCAGGAAGCGCGGCGACCACCACCAATGGTCTTGTTGAAGCCGTGGCCCTTGCCGATGCCGCGGTTCTTCTTGGTGGCGGAGGTGAGACCACGGGCCTCGCGGCGCTTGTGGACGGGGGCAACGATCCAGTTGATGCGGGGATCGCGGCGGATGGCCTTGTGCGAGGGGTCGACAAGGATGACCTCGTAGTACTTGTACGACGAGTCCTGGTTGACCCAGTACGAGTTGAGGACGCGCAGGTTGCCGCACTTGCGACCGACACGCTCCTCAGCGGTGGCCTGGAGGGAGCGCTGGTACTTGAGCTGGTTAACACCATGGCTCTGGGGCTTACCATAGGTAGCACCCTTGGAAACGGGCTTTTTGCGACCACCACGGCGAACGCGGACACGGTAGATGACGTAGCCCTGCTTGGCCTTGTAGCCCAGGCGGCGAGCCTTGTCAGGGCGCGAAGGGCGCGAGGCGCGGTGGATGACGTTCAGCTGACGGTACTCCCAGCAGCGGACGCGCAACAAGAAGCGCATAACATCGCTCTGCTTCTTCTTAGCCAACTCCTCGAGGTACTTGTAGGCTCCCATGTTGTCTGTTTTTAGTTGTCCAGTGATATTGTATCATATCGAAATCGAGGATAAGAGAAGATAATAAGAGTCAGCAAAAGGAAGCTTCAAAGATTCATCAAAGTCTCACTGCAACTAGTGGGGCCTTCCATCGTCCGTCCGTCCATCTGTCTGTCCATCAGTTTGTTGAAAAGGTCAATCTTTGAGCATAGTTGATGGTGAAAAGTAGTACTGGACACTCCTGTTTGCTCCTGCAGCTATGCCAGAAAGTTGTCGAACGAGGACAGCGCGATGAACCCTTCGCCGACGGATGCTCGGGCAGAGTTTCGCCATTCTATGCAAGGATTGACCACTGCAAAGAGCCACGCTGTTTCTTCAAGGAATGCTGAGCAACAAAAAAAGCTTGATAAAAGCTGTATTCTGTCAGGTTCCTCCACTAGGACGGGCGAGAAAGACTCCTGCCTTCGTCAACAATACAAGTGATAGGCTTGCATTCACAGTTTTCTGACAAGTGGACGAAATGAACAAATGGACACTGGTCATATGCTGATCTTTGTAAGATGGTGATGAGCCAAGCAGAGTTTCGCCAGGGCGGGCAATTGAATGAGCTGCTACATGTTCTGACAGAACGAAGAGATGGTGGTGGTCGATATTGCTGGTCCTGTATAGTAAAACGATAATGGATGGACGATGGATGGCCCTCGGATAGCAATGGATGTATCGGTCGACATCCTAATAGCCCCGCACCTGTCTTTTAGAAAATGAAAAGGCAGATCAAACTGTCCTCTCCCAGAGAATTTTATTCACTTCTTCCCCTCAGTTAACTCCGCTCTTACTGGTGGCTTGGCAATTCCAACAGACATTACTCTTTTCTCCACTAACATCCTAACGCGAATAAGCTTGTCTTTTGGAGAAAACGCATAGTACGCACAATAAAAAAAAAGGCGTAGTGATATTATTACTGGGTGGATATTTAAAAAAAAGGACTCGCTATCTTCAACAACTAAGGAATAAAAAAATGTATGAATCTACTTAATGATGAAGTAAGCAAAGCAAGAATGTAACTATGGTCGAATCAAACCGGCGAATATGCCAGAACAAAGCAGATGCAATGGTAAAGCTACTATTCCGGGGTAACATGGATACAATAAAGGAGACGTCTTTACTTTCCAGCAAAGCCGAAACCCTTCTTCTTGGTCTTCTCGGGAGTGATTGGGCGACCAGCCTCGAGCCGCCTCTTGCGCTCCTCAAGTTCAAGACGTTGCTTCTCAAGGGACTCCTTCATCTCCTTGTGCTTAGCATATAGCTCAGCCTCAGACTGGGTCAGCTTGGCTTCTTTTTCTTGGACCTTCTGCTGGAAGACCTGCTTCATATCCTGTTCCATCTTCGCAAGCTTGGCCTCATGAAGAGCACGCTCTTCGGCCAGCTTGGCGATCGGATCGACCTCACGGAAAACAGATTGATCTTGCTTGTAACCCAAGGCGAGCAGCTTCTCTGTGCGATAGTTCTCATAGTGCACATCATTGGTGTACTCACGCAGCTCTTCCATGTGCGTACGGATGAGCATCTGGCGCAGCTTGATAAAGTCACAGTGCTCCTCGTTGTCAACCTCAATCACACCCCAAGGGTACTTGCGGCCTCGGACAACACGGCCATCGGATGTCTCTACTGCCTTGTCTGATCCAACAATGGCGAATGGAATCTTGCTCTGTATAGAATGGGTAACAAAAGTGGAGAGGTTAGTATTTACTCTTACTAGAGTTTGTGTTCTCAAATTCAGAATATTCAAACATACCATGACATCCTTGGTCTCGTTGATGGTCTCGATGTCATCGCAGTCGTAGTGTTGGGCGTGATAGATCTTGATATCATGGTGAGCAATATCAAGCAGGATCTATAATGCGACAAAAACCGCGTCAGGTTTGAATATCAAACATTCTCAACATGAACACTATTTTAAAACTGGAGTCATCGCATGAATTACTTACGCGCTCCTTAAAGGCAGCGATCTCTTCGCATGTCATGGTATCCGACTTGGCAATCACGGGAATGAGATTGACCTTGTTATGCAGCTTCTTCATGAATTCGACGTCCAAGGCCTTGAGCGAGTGACCAGTAGGGGCAATGAAGTACAAGCAGGCATTGACTCGCAGGTCCTGGATCTTGCTGCGGTTCACACGGTTTTCTTGCTCAAGGTAAGCATCAAATCGTGACTCAATAGTGTCCAGAATAGGCTTCCAGCTATCGATAATATATAATGACGGTTTTACAGTTAGAATCGAGACAAGATTTCACCGACGCTTGCGGGATAAATCCAAGCCATCTTAAGTTACCTCTCTTCATTGTTGATAAAGTCACCAAAACCAGGGGTATCAACCACATTCAGTCGCAGACGGACACCATTCTCTTCAATGTCTGTGCTCAGCACCTGGATGTTAACGGTCTTGGGACTGTCCTCAGTCAGAGGTACGTGCTCCTTGGGAGGGTAGAGGGGAGCGTTGAACAGGGTATTGATCAGGGTGGACTTGCCCAAACCGGATTCACCTACACAGAGTGAGCGGTAATGAAGGGATCCAGGTTAATCTACGTCCAAATAGGTCACTTGATGGGGTCTCAAAGACCTCAAGATTTCGTGAGCCAACGGCTCAACAGGTGCGACTCCTGCCTTTCATCTCCTTTGATTGGTATTTAGTTCTATTCTTGTCAATGATGGCTCTTTTCGCGCACTCAGCTCGTGGGGCCAGTGATGGATCCCTCTATGCATGGTTTGTTGTGCGATACCACACAACAAGCAGATCTGTTGGTACGTCTCTTTCCTTTTTTTATGTGGACGAGCCCAGCATCATCTCATTCGACAACTTGGGTTGCCAAATGATGCATAGAGTGCGAGGGAAAAAAAGGGAGAAAAGAGAGAGGGGGCGCCAAAGAAATGGAATTACTTACCAACAACCATCACAGTGAAGTTGAAGCCCTTCTTAACGGACTTGCGGTGGACCTGGTTGGGGAGGTTGGCAAAGCCGACATATCCCTGCAGCTTCTTGCGAATCGGGCCAGTGGGCTGTAAATTGTGTGTGGAACGGCTGAGTTAGCAAAGTATGAACAAGAGTGTTTTCAGTCTACCCCTGATGTGGTGTGGTAAAGCGGCGGTGTGGTGGTGTGTGGAAACATTCCAGAGCTAATGGGTGCTTGTGTCCTTCTGTTCACAAGTATCGTTTGTCTTAAAAAGTTGCTCCTAGCCCCCACTCCTCCTCGGTTCTTGGGCAATGGGGCAAAATAAGGAGATTGGATTTGGTAACTCGATTTTTGCCTTTTGGCATGAGGTGTGGCGCATCCATATGGCACGCATGCCCATTATCACCACAATATGGACGGAGGAGGGCTGAGGGAGTCTGTTTTCCCTTTGGTCCATCTGAAAAAAATGCTCCAGAGATAAATTACTGTGGAACACAAATCTCAACGGGCATCAACAGAGGACGAAATTAAGGGAAAGCGAGGGGAACTTCACAAAGTTGCTAATCAAAGAGGGGCAGGGTGGGTCGCCATATGGGCTACATTGAACCAATTAACTTGCCTTTGATGTGGGAGGAGTAGCTGCGTAAAGAACGGGTGTGGAACGTGCGAGGGACAGTGAGGACAGACCAATTGTTAGACTAAAACAAGCTTACTTTCACAATTTGGTAGTGTGGACATTAGTAACCTAATGCAGACAAGTGTGCGATTACATGCACTTACCGACTTCCGTGGACATTGCTGTATGCTGTACTCGGGACTAGAAGGTGATGAGTAGGTGAATGTGAACTAACGTTCTGGTGCAAGTTGCTATTAGAGTATAAGAAGTAAGGTGGGCTAGGCTGTCACGAAAGGAAAGGGGAGTTGGCAGACAGGGCCGGGGTAAGGGGCGTCAGAGGCAAGCAGAGGCGCGAGAGAGACGGGAAGGTGTGTATGCGTAGGAAGAAAGTGTGAGGAGGTAAGGGAGGGCGCGAAATGGTAGGATGGAAGGATGGCGAGGAGGAAATGCAAATGGATGATGGCGAAGAGAGGGAAAGAAAAAAAGAAACAGAGCAGTGGGGCACGGTACGAGAAATCACCAAATACCTTTTTTTTTTTTTTTTTTTCTTGAAGGTATCCGCTGGTGAGGCGCGCATTGCTCAATATAGGAAGAGGAGCAACAACAACAAGCGTAAACAGCTCTCGCTATTTTTCCAACACCTGCTCACACAATCCTGTCTTGGTTTTCACTTGTTTTCCTTGCCTGCCTTTCTCATGATACTAGGCTCAGGTCCAAGGCACCTGTCTCCCTATTTTCGTTTCTTTCTCTTTTAAGGCCCGGTTCCGTTTTCGTGCCTCTTGTAACCGACACTGTTGCAAGAAAAGATGGTTCAAGTTGCGAGGGATGGGAGCGCTTAAGCAAGGAGGGTGTAAAGATTGCTCCGACTTGGTGAGCACTTGAAGTCCCAGGTGACACTTGTGTGCCTTCTCCTCGAAGACAAGAAAGACAAAGATAGAGGGACCACGGCAAAGGCGAGGGAAAGGACTGGCCCTTGGAACCAGGAGAAGGAATATTGTGCATGTTCACTGCCAGACCGGACCTGACATTGCCTCCTTGCGACCAATTTCTTTTTGCAAGTGGGCGAAGAAAAGAGAGAAGAGGTAAAAAAGGGGGCGAGGAGGGCTGACGCCAGTTGGAAGTGCAACAACGTTTCTGGTATCGCCAATACAATTTAATGTCAAGTAAGGTCCTTGAGTGGAAATCGGGTTCTTCGGAGGGTACAAGCCCACTGGAGATCGATCTGGTTCTCCGCTGATCACGCACAGACCCGCAAATATGTGGTTAGATGGTTACAATTCATGTAAAGTCTAAATCCATTTCTTTTCTTTTTTCTTTGCTTGAAAACTGTACGCCATGTCTCAAAGATGATAAAGAACCTCGCCCCAGTACCACATGTGCATGCCTAGCACACCGACCAATGTTTTGCTCGATAGAATTCAGATGCAAATTGACTCTTCCAGTCTGTTGGAGTAAGTAAGTTGACTCTTTTTATTTTTTTTAATAGTTCCTATTGTTCATGGTAAACTAGCAACAATACTATAGTGCAAATGGCTAGCGGTTATTCTCAGTTTTTAAGAGTCGCAATAATGATAGAAGAAGAACCATATCATAATAGACATTGCTCTCAGTAATGGTATGTAAGTCCTCTTGCACACTCAACATATACTGTTTAAAAGTTGCAAAAATACAGATTTGAAGGTGGACCAACAACAGGCCAAGCCACCTAAAAAAATGTGCTTCTGCGGCCGCTATTTGCTCCACCTCGAAGAAAGTGGTACTTTTGCATCTGCCGTTGCCATTGATCGTCTCTCTTACCTCTTTTCTCATTTGGAATCACCGAGGACGACACTAGGCCCTACAGTCGATTTTATTTTCCATTCAAAGCCGCCATGTCAGGAGTTTATGAGAGTAAGAAGGTGTCAACCCGCAAGGGCAACAACAAGAAGAAGGGGCAGGCCCACAGGAACACCTTCGCCTTCCATGCCAACAAGGCCTCCAAGATCACAAAGAAGATCGCAGCCATGCCCATTGGCGGTCTGTGCGCGAAGTGTGTTGAGGTGATTGAATGGCGGAAAAAGTTTAGGAAGTACAAGCCTTTGACAACGGCACGAAAGTGGTGAGTCTTTCTTGCTAGCATGAGCATGAGAGTGAGCGTTTGCACATGTCAGAGGTATGAAGCCTGGAAACGGACACAATAGTTCTAACAGTTTATAATATTTATGTACTGGTTCCATGGATTTCATTTTACTAGTGTGAGCTGCGATCAGAAGGCGATCAAGGAAGCTTACCATGTTATGTGCAACAAGTGCGCAGGCGAGAAGAATGTGTGCGCCAAATGCCTCGAGTCTCGCGAGATTGTACCCACCAACATTAAGACCGAGAAGGAGCTGATGAAGGAACAGGTCGAGTTTGATCGGCTCTTGGCCAGTATGAATGAACGACAGCGGCGTGCATACCTGCGCAAGCTCGAACGCAAGCGGAAAGAAGCAGCTGATGAGGGTGTTGAGGAGAACATGGAGGAAGAGGTCGAGGCATTACGGAAACATGTAGAAGCCATGAACACGCGATCGGATAGCGATGATTTTGATGACGACTCTGACTTTGACAGCGAAGAGGACGAAGACGATGGTGATGAGGATGAGGAGGAGGAAGACGAAGAAGAAGAGGAGGATGAGGATGAAAAATAGAGCTTCGTGTAATAATAAACTTGCGACCGATAGAAACTGGAAAACTTTATGACAGCAGGTTAACGACAGAGTTGGCAGACAGCCATTTCGGACAAGTGCTCAGCTTTCTTGACACCTTGTTCTATGAAACATACTGAGCCGGGATCCATAAAGGCGTTTGTGTCTCAGGCAGGGAGGTGAGGGAGGGGAAGAAACTTACCCCTACTGTACCTGTATTTGGTGGCAATCTCGGTTGTATCAAGTAATCTGAGCAAAGTGATCGGATGGCTGACACCATAAAAAATATCTTGGCGCTTTAAACACCCATGTCCAGTTAGTCCGTGGAGACTTCCTCTTCATTCATTCATTTCTTTATACTCTTCTGCATTCCTTGTTTCTTCAACCCTTCCCTCCCTCTCTCATCTCATCTTCAAACCTCACATCTCTTCAGAACGTTGGTGCCCCACCTCCCCTGTGCATTTACCTAAGACACATCCCTCACATCGGCTCAACTCTCTCCCTTTTAGGAGAATTATACCCAATCAACCCCCTCCCCTTTGCACTCAAATTCATCTGGCCCATCAACCCAACCACTTCTCCACAGTCCTAACACACTTCCATGGAGAAAATAGAATCACCATTCGATGACTGGTCACAGCATATACACGCTGTCATAACCATTCTCAAGCCCTACTTTGGCGACTGGCGGAGCTACGCCAGCCTAGTCAGCACTCTCCTAGGCATCGGAATTCTGGTCATGGAGAACCAGGTTCTACTGCGCATGCGCATGGGCCGTTGGGAGATTCTTGGCTACATTATCTGTAAGTCGAATGAGGCTACTTTGTCTTTTGGTATACAATGAGCAGAAGCGTTTTACGATATCTTGCTACGACTGCTGCTTCCGTTTGGAGACAGGCATTGACTGAAGCAAACTTTTTTCTTGTTACTCAAACACTATGCATAGGGTGCATTGTAAGTTTCCATACTTTCCTTAACCGAAAGACGTTTCATGTCGTTGGGTCCTTGGATGATGCTGCCAAGGACAGGTTGGAGTATATTCGACTGTGTGCCTGCTGTTGACTGTTTCTTGACTGAGCCAAGAAAACCACACTGCAGGTGAAAAGCTCACCGCATTGATGAGGCTGATTTTGGCACATCTAGGGGGGAGAGTGAAGGAGAGAAAGAGCACTTTACTGGCGTTATCCAGTTTGCTCGCTCATTCCAAGACCGTTTGCCCCTGTAAAGAATGCCACGTTGTCACTCACGCCTCTTGTTATTCCACTTGAACAATAACAATAATACCCGTAGGTCTCGCTACTCCTAGGACCAATATTTGATATCCTGGTGATGATCGCACTGTTCATCTACTGTCGAAGGAAGAGGCAAGTTCAGTTTGATAAACATGGCCCTATACCAGTTCATCCCGGCCGATGGAACAGCACACCCATTTCACTCTGTTCATGCGATTATTGCCCTACCCACTCCACACACCTCCTTCCTGTTGAACCTCCCCCTCCCATGCTCACCCCCTGCAGTCCGGTTCAACAGCACATTGCCGAGTGGTGGTGAATGTTCTAGCACCTATTGTCGTCTGGTCCGTCCCCTAACCAGCGTTAGTTGTCTTTTCTATTACGAACATGTCTCCTCTAGTGCGCGGATGCATATCACACAAGAGTCGATTGCCAAAGGTATATATCCCACAAAACATTTTCTTTTTTACTTTAGCCTAACCGGAGATTATATGAGATTTGGGATGCATAGGATAGGCCAAAAAAGAACACTGTCCAATTTTCCCACTGGAAAGTGTCCTCATTTTGGATTACACCATGCTATCAAGGACAGACATGTGGCTTGCAGATGTTCCTTCTTCATCCCTACCTTTGTTACCATATAACTCACTACCTACATATGTCTGCATCCTCTTCGCCTAGCCCTTTTGCCCGCTCCAGTTGCTAGGAACTACACAATCATGGGGGCCGTCTGTATTACAGCAACATTGCTGACACTTGTCTCAAACGTACTCTACATGCTACGGGGATGGCAAGAACCTATGCTTATTTATGGTCGAGCGTCAGCCGCTCTACGTTGGTTGACAAGTCAAATTTGGTATGCCATTGGCATGATATTCTTGTTCCATGTTGTAACACGTCCTGCGCAGAGTGGTGTCGTCCTGTTTGGAAAGTTTCCACGGGATCTTTGGGCATATAAGGTACAGACTTTTGCAAGATTTTGTTCGAAGCGTCCTAAACATTGTTAAGTTGCTCAAGTAGCTAATCACCTGTGTTTCTTTTCCTACTCGTATACGACGCAGTGGCACTTGTGTCTTTTGTATATCCCGGTTAACTACCTGTTGTTCGAGCTGTGCGATGTACATCGTGAGAATGCTAAAATTCTCATCCCTCTCGAGATTCTTGTCGATGTCTGCCTATACAATGGACCCTTTTTGACTGTTCTTTTGCGGCTGCTCTATCTCGCATGGAAGGTGGCCTACGATGAAGCTGTCTTGACTGGCGCCATTTTCGAGGACGAAGAAGCAGGTGCTGAATCACCCATTCCAGGATTGTTCCGCGGTGGTCGCTCTACTCGTGTTTCATCAGGACCATCCACACGAGGTTCAAGAGGTGGATCAACTCGAAATGGTGGCAACTATGTAGGCCTTGCGATGGTCGATCTCGATGAAGCTGACCATCCTGTTGGCAGCGCTGGTAGCAAGTCAGAGCAGTCTTCAGCATCTGCTCACAAAGGAAAGGGCAGCAATAGTAGCGGCGGCAGCGATGATGATACCACAAACTCAACCACTATCTATGTCCTTGACGACGAGGATGATCACGACGAAGACACGGCTAACCCTAGTGAGCATGACCGAAAAATGAGCAAGAATCACTCTCAGTCTCCAAAGTCAACGACCTCATCTCCAACATCACCTTCGACTTCGTCGAGAAAGAGTAGATCGACAACAAGGGGAGGCTCACCCCAGCGGATAGGGTCGCCACCAGCTAATCTCGCTGTCTCAACATCGCCATCAACGCTTACACCACGGTCAACAAGCCCGTCAGGTTACCGATCGCCCAAATCAACCTCCCCTTCACCTTCTTCATATACCACCCGTGGCAGCCCACTACGAAATGTCGCGTACAGTAGCACTTTTGATGATCCATCTTCCACTGAGGACGATGACGATGATGGTCAAGGAGATGATCGGGCAAGGAGGGCATTCTTTAGCAGCTAGTAATGTCACCATCCCTTCTTTGCTGCAGACAGCAACAATAGCCACCAAAAAAATGTAGATACACACTGTTTGCTCTTTTCTTGATATTGTCTATTTTTTTTGGTGTGGCTGTTGGCACGGTTAATACACTCAAATCATGGATTGCTGGGTTTCTCAGTCATCGTATGCATGGATACCAACGTTTTTATGTCTAGAAATGCAGTATTTTGCAGCACTGTATCCCTCAACATTTTCCGTGACGCTGGCTCAAGGTAGATTCGGCAGATGAGCCTCCTTGATACTTCAGCCTTGACCCTCTTACAAAACGGTTCTCCTTTGTAAAGACACAAAGGAGGGAGAGTTTCGACAACCACAACGCTATGTAATACGCGCCTTTGTTATTCGCACGTACACCAATGTGCTCTCATTCCACCAAAGAGGCAGGGAAAAAAGAACAAAAAAGTTTTACCAGGAGTTTGCAATCCCCGAGCTATAGGCTATTTGTCCTCCTTAAAATAGCATTGGTGGCACTCAAATTTGCACACTCTTTATTGTTCCCTTCCCCTTCCTTGTCAACCCCCTTTCTCCCCCCCTTCCCGCTCGTCATAGGGAAGAAGGGCCAGGGAATTCAAGTTTTCTGGATAGTCCTCATATGCATGATGGCAGCAAAATACCCCTCTGTCGTAGCCTTCCCCCTTGGTTGGTTGGAGTACCTTCCTTGCTCGTTCAGCCGATGACTTGTCAGAACGTTGGTGATTAGGTTATAAATCACTCTGCAAGAAAATAGCCCGAAAATGGCATAGATATTGCACCGAAACGCACCAAGCTTTCTGTATACTCCAGTGCTGATTATTACACAACACTTGAACAGAGCCGGTTACCTGGACCCCCTTCCTCTCAACCCTCTCCGCAAATCATCAGACTTCGTGCAACAAAAAAAACTAAAATGTGATCGTTGTCAATCAATATCATTGGTAACCCATCGGGGCTCTCCATCCGCCAAGCCCTCCGCAGTTATGCAGCTGATGTAGGAGGTAGGGAACGGGAAAGGAGGGTAGAGAGGACAAATCGAGAAAAGAGGGCAGTAGCAGTGTGCATGAGAGATGAGAGAAGGGGGGGGGATGGAATGGGCACAGTGAGGAAGAAGTACCGACATCCCTTGAGGGATCTTGCATCGAAGACCAAAAGCCTAGGCTGCCCATGGAGTAAAAACGAGAAACTAAAATAGGCGAAAAAGTGAATGAGAAAGAAGGCGGTGATCGAAACCCAAACGGGTTTAGTGGTGAATGAGGAACACTCATGGCCCAGAGGAACAATGTCCACCGCTCACGACAAGTTTAGGCGGGTTTGTGTGCGAATACGAAAGACAAAAGACGACACGGGATCAAGAAGCGTCGGGCTGATGTCCTGCTTCGATTTCAGTAGTTGCCCACCACAACGCGAAGCAAGAATGACACGACAAAGTGGTTGCTGGTGCAGTGACTGGTAGTCCAAAGGCTGCAGGTCCATTCTATTCACCGCTCTCTCTACCTTACCTTACCTTGTACCCCTCTTCATCCCACTTTTGTTTTCCTTTTGTTGCTTTGCCCCAGCGAGCTTTTGTTTCATGCGCCGATGAAGAACCGTGGTGTGTTTGCACTTTGGAAGGCAGTGCCTTTGTTAGCAGAATATTTCTTTTGACCAAATAGAAGGGCGAAATAGAGTAAGGTAAGGTGTTCATGTATCATCATAGCAATCAATTCCCTATCCCTCAACACAATCTTGCTCTTCTTTCTGAACTATCACCCTCCTAAAAACAACTATCCAATGTTCGCCCCACCCATTCTCTGCCTGCATCACCTTCAGGTCGTATAAATGCCCTAATACACTGCACTCGTCGCGTTTGTCCGAGCCCAATGCCATATGTTGTCACCTAACCCCTTTTGCACATACAATTTTTACAACAACACCTCCGTTTTAATTATTTTTTTGCTGCTGCCGCGCTCTACACAACAGCACCCCTCCTTCCCTCTTTTCTTTTTTTGCCCTCTTGGAGAGTATTTGCAGGAACAGTGTGTGGTAGCACGTCCATTCACATGGGTATCCACTTAACTTATCCAGCTTCTTCTGCTTTGAACATCTCGCCCACGGTACTGGGATTCATCAATAAGGTTCTTGTTTCGAATTTGGGGGCTTGCTCTTTTTCGTACGTGCCAGATCAGCAACACAAACATAAATTCCTCGACCATCTGCAACACCATACGACCACCTTGCTTTCTGTTTGATGCCGAGTTGGTTGCGTGCCCTGCAATTTTGAAATGCCGTGAGTTTCTTTCTCTTCTTTTTTTTCTTTCGTCCCTTCTTTCACGTATCCACTCGCATTGCCTCTTTCTCTTCTTTCCCTTCTTTATTTTGCCTTTGCCACCACCTCCCTTCATTGGACAGTGGCCAAGAGTCCCATCTTGTCCTCCTTGTGTCTGTATCTCCCAATCTCACTCAGCATTACTTGCTGACGAGATATGCAGTACATTGTTCCTCGCCCTGTCCTAATAGTCCCTCTCACGAAGTGAACACCGATACACACCCGGCTCTTTACGACCCATTCCAAGCTTGGCAAATATTCTTTACTCTTCTCTAATAGCCTCTGCAGCGCCCAGTCTTCTCCTCTGTGCACATTACTCTACTCTTGTACGACCAGCTTTACATATCAACTATTCACTAGCACCCTCTTGTTTCGCAGATACACCACTCCTAACCGTCTTTCCTCCTTTCTCTCTCCTCATTCCACTACATCCATTGGCCTGCTTCCTTCTCCTCCCTTGCTCTGAATGTCCCTTCTTGCCTGCTGATGTGTTCCACCATAGTCACCAACATCCACACTTGCCTCTGGTCTCACAACACTCTGTCCAACACCTCAAAACGACGTCAACAAGAACCAAGCACATTGCAATAGTGACAAAAAAAGAACAAAGTAAAACGTATAAAAAGAAAAAGTCTACACAGCCATACCCTACCCCCTCCGCCTCACCCCTGTCCGTTGCACAGCTGTGGCTGCATTACCCTTTATATGCGCGTCCCCTATTGTAGGCGCGTCGCGTCCGTGGCCCTCGTGGCATGGTCTCTATTTTACTTGGCAGAAGCACTTCCACTCGTCCGACGCCAAAACATACCACCACCACCACCAGCATCCACGCCTTCAAATGGATCTTCGCCGGCAGTCCCACCACCGCACTACTTGCTGCAAGCCAAGTTCATTCAGATCCCTCTAATGGAAATCATTTCACCTAATGTAACTCTTTTTGCTGCCATTGACATGCCACGACCATCTGGTGGAGGAGACCATAAGGAAAAGCAAGGAGGCATCAGCACCAACAACACCATTGAAGATGACACGTCACCTCTTATTCTTCCAACATCGAGCCTGGCACTAAACCCAAGCCAAATTCTCCATATTAACCAGTCGCTCATGTTTGGGTTTGGTGGCAAAGAACCGCTTCAGGTAGGGTCCCTCATCCCCTGCCTCAGCAAGGCTTCATCGAAGAATACAGCTGCTATACACACACAAAAAAAACGGAGTTTTAAGCTACGCCAAGAATTCTTGCCATCTGCTCTATTCTTTTCCTTCTTTAACACTGTTATTTTTTCTTCTCATATCATTTTTGTAGGGCGTCCTAGTTGAATGGACTTTTGGGTGCAACATCAGCCGCATATTTCCTTTCCACGACCCATTAGATCAGCCATGGATTGCACTGGTTTCGACATCTTTCTTGACTCCTCCTCAACCACCCTCTCCACCCCCAAGCATGTCGTTTACAGCAAATCATGGCGACGAGAGTGATGACTCACGGCCATTGCTGGCCAATGCTGGCAACGACTCTCCCGACCCGGATTCGGCACCACCTCCATTACCACCACCATTTGATCGCAACGGTACCTATTGTACTGTCAAAAGGCTTTCACGAATCCTGCAAAGAGCCTCAGCCACAGTGGCAGGATTAGTCATCTATGAGGATCCCATTGAAGCAGAGCGGCTAGCAAAAGGAGGTACTCGAACAAAAGGGATACCGTTCAATCAGGTTCAAGAGCAAATGGATGAGGCTATGAAGGATGCACTGGATAGCTGGAAATTAGACACTCGCAACCACCGGAACAGACAGCGCCCTGATGACCCGCCTGATCCACCGTCTGGCGCTAGCGCTGGAGAGCATGTCGAGGGCGGTGCGCCCAATACCTCTGATACATTGCCGTTGAATCCGACTACTGCACCGTCTCCAACACCTTCAACATCGAGCTTTTATTTTAAAAAACGGCAGTCACTGGATGAAGATGAAGGGCCATTAGCAAGACGACTGGTGAAGGAGTCGGGACTGTCAGTAGACGATGGCATCGGTCGCGACTATCGCGTATTTGGTGTTATGGCCATTGCCGATCCAGGTGTAGTGAACACGCTACGCCAAAGTGCAGCTCTCGACAAGGGATCCAAAGAGGAAAAATTGTTCAACCCTAACAGCAAAAATAACAACACCAACAACCTTTATAATTTGTTGGGCTCCAGGAACCTTGTGGTGGCCCAAATGACTTTTTCTAATCCTCTTTCAATACCCGTGGGTCCTGTGGTGCCACCATACACACCTAATGTACCGGGTCCTGAAGACCCTGAGCGACCAACAGCGGACAAGAGTCTGAGCCTCTTCTTCTGGGTCATTACTGGAGCTGTTGCACTAGTTATTAGTGTCTGGTAAGTTGGACGGTTAAAAAAATAGGGATGGAGAGAGGTTGAGAATACAACTATGGAGAATCAGATTTCCCAGTATTTTTTAATGCTTGTTACATATTTTTGTTTTGCATTCTTCCTTTTCCTTCCTTCAACTTCCCTTCAACATCAGGGTCGGCTTTAGTGTTGCAGAAGCACGAGCAATGAGCCGACGCAGGCGGGAGGCACGAGCAAACCAAGTCAGAATGAAGACGATGAACCAGGAAGAGATTGAAAAGTTTAAGACACGCGTGTTTAGTGAGTCAGACGTGGTGTACTCGGATGATGAAGACGACGACGACGACTACTCTGGTAATGAGAAGAGTGGTATCGCTGGTACGGCCTCGGTAAATAGTGGCGCTCGGCACGACGAGGAGGCCATGAACGAAAAGCAAGGGGACCATACTTCCCTAGAGGAAACACACAATGACAGTAACAAGGATGCTCACACTTGCGCATTACCTGCTGCAGCCATTTCAGTATTTTGCCCTTCAAGAAAATCCAGTAGTCAGTCAGTTAACCTTCAACAACCAGAAAAGCAGATAGTATACGGTCGCTTTTGGGCGAAACCAGCAATGGCAGTAACAGGAAGAGCATCTGGCCGCAGGGGTACAAGGACTGAGAGAGCAATAGTGCCTGAAGCGATATTAGCATTTCATTTGCCCTCAGATCACAATGTTCTTCGAAGAAGGAGCAGCTCTGTAGACGGTAGTCATTACTCTTCCGAAGACGGCTATCGGCAGTACATGCCCCACTATCAACGACGCAGCGGCACAGGTCGAGGAAAGTCGGCACGGCCATTACTGAGTGTTCTTTATGAACATCCATTTTCAACACCCATCTACTGCTCTGAGCGCTCTGAGAAATGTCAGAGTTGGGACGAGCGGAAGCGAGAATTGGTCCAGTATGACTCTCCTAGTAGTCTTTCCTCGTCTTCCTCGTCTATATCCTTGGCAAGCAGTCTGGATGATGACCAACAGAAATGCCGAGATGATCATTACTATCGATCATATGCTCAAGAAGGTTGGAAAAACCTGGGCCCGGACACGCTACGCGTCTTCAATGGTGTCGAGGCTGTGGCTGTGGATTCCCTCCAGTATCCACAGCAGCAGCAACAGGGCGACGACGTCTATAACCGTATGTCTGCAAACCAAGGTTTGTCGTATCTCGACCTTCATGAGATGTCGCCTCCGCACGACACAGACAACCGTGCTTCCTTCCCCAACCCTGCTTCCCCTTCCTCTCCGACTATCCTACATCTACCACATATACGCCCCACCCTCCGCCGTAAAGATGGGTTCATCCTGCCACGCAAGATTGATACCTCTGCGTCACTAGAAAGAGACAGAGAGATGGACACCAATCAAGGTGAACAGGGGGTGGACGCAAAGGACGACGGTCATGTCGCTGACAACCTTAATTCAAGCCTACCTTCATCGGCTGGAATGTTGTCGCTTTCATCGACCCTGCACCCATTAGATGACCACTGGATGAGTGGAGAGCGTCGGCGCTCGAGTCTGGGAAGCTTTGCTGCGGCAGCAATCATGGAGAGCTACTTCAGAGGGCGTCGACGGTCCAGCCAAGCAACAACACTTGCACCGAACGAAGGCACCAGTCGTAGCATAGGGCGGAAGGAAGCAACATCTCTGCCACCATCGGCACTTCGCACAAGTTTCTTTGACGACGTATCGTCGTCAGTCTCATCCGCATCATCATCATCGTCTGTGGGGGATCTTGGCGATCATGATCAACGTTCCCGCAGTACATCAGGAAGGCAATCGTTAGAACTGTGGGCGGATACACAAGAGGGCCAACCCAAATTGCGGCGGGGGTCAGTGCTAGTACACCGAGTCTTGCCGCCACTGATGCCAAACCCTGTGGTGAATGACCCTGTGCCGTCCGTGGCTGATGTTTTATACCACCATCCGTCGTCTCAAGAGCAACTACCAGACAATCATTTAAAGGAGAAACAAGCGCTGGAGCTAGCTCAGGAGGCGACTCTACAGAAACCTGGAGAGCAATGGCAAACATCTCGGCAGCAACACCCAGTAGAGCACTCGCGCGAGTCGTCCGACAGCGTAATGATTCATTTGGCAGACTTGCGAAGACAGGACTCTCACGAATCCATTACATGTAGTGGTGCTCCTAACAAAGCCGAGTTTACGTGGGCAGGCCCACGCCATGGCCATGGCCACCAACCGTTGCAGCGGTCGTTGTCTTCACCATCTGCTTTGATCAAACGGATCAGTCTCGACAAAGCTGCCATGCAAGCCCGCCGAGAGATTGAGCAATTCAAACAAAAAACAGAGGGGTCGGGAGGTGCTGAGGGTATCAGCGGCGGCGGTGGTGGTGATGAGAACATTTCTTCCAAGAAGGTGGCTATGCGACCGTTCCCAACGCTGAGAAGGGCATCTGGCCAACAGGTGTATCGGATCCAGCAGTTTGATAGCTCGAAATCGTCAATCAGCAGGCCATCTTCACGGGCAGAGCCGGCGCCCACTTTGGCAGAGAAGGGCAAGGCACCTGCAGAACGTGGCCCTTACACGCAAGAAGAATTACTCATGACGTCTTCGACTGTAGAGGACGAGGAACAGGTACGCCTGGTCAAAGAGCGACTGTCGCATATGGGAATTGATCTGCCAGGTGTGTATGAGCCAACGTCAGGAGAGTTCTCGAGATTATCGATTGGCTCGAATCTATTCGACTTGAGTGAGGTGGTTACGGCCTCGCCAAAAGGAGCTGGAGTTGGAGGCAGCAACGAACCCATGGTCAGTCAGGGAGGCAATAATGGAGGTAGTGAGAGTGCGAAAGCCAATAAGCGAGCTAAACGCAAGAAATCCAAAAGCAAAAGGAAACGAAAATATGATCCATGCGCCATTTGCCTCGAAGAGTACGCTGTGGGTGATGTTCTACGCGAGCTGCCCTGCCGCCATGCCTTCCATGCCGCCTGCATTGACCCTTGGTTCCGCGAGATTGCAGCAGTCTGTCCAATCTGTAAGAGTGATTATTCTGAAGGTAAGAGCTCGCTGTGATATGAAGGGTATATTGCAGCTACTTGTGTTTGTTTTTCTATGTTACACACTCATAACACTTTAAACACCCAATTTTCAAAAATTATTAGCTGGTCGCTTACAAGCAGCACGTACAGCAGGGAACAACAACAGTGCCAACAGTAGCAACCAAGATCTGGGCGAGACGCGCACTCGACGGATGGTCCTAAATTACCTTACACCACTGGCCTTACTAGCTGGCATCAATGGTGGTAATCCCTATTGGTATGCCACCGACACGCTCGCCTACACGCATGGCTATTGAACAATCTTTCTTGTCCTTCGCAACACTCCTCCAAGAAATTCACAAAAAGAAACTGCGCCGTTGTCAACTCTCTCCACAAATTTGAATTTAATTCCTGACTATACCAGCAACGACTCTTTGGGACACTTTTCATGTTCCAAACTTTTGTATTTGTATATTAGGTATCCTTAACTGTTGATTTTTTCAGCATGATATCTAAAAATTATTTAATTTAGACAATTTTCACTACTCATCATAAGTCCAATAACAAGGCATGAAGTTCCTTTGTTTTCTCCCCCCCCCCACATATACATACAATTTATGAAAAAAATGAACGAGAGAGAAAAAAAGATGGTCTGCGCATTTACAGGAGACAAGGAGGCGTCAAGCTGAGTTGAAAATTTAGAAGGCAAGATTTGGCCACAAATGTTGGCTCATGTCCTAATGATGATCGTGTGGTATTTATTATTGCACAGTCGATGTACATTATGTGGTATTGTTTTCCCATCCTCATCCAGCTTTGGTAAAGGTTATGGGTGTCCTAATGAAAATGGGTATCCGAGGGATTGCTGAATGACTTGGTTACCCAAACACCGCATTACTATATAATCGAATTTTGTGCACGTCAGTAAGGAACGTGGCGTTTTGAGTGCAAGTGCTAGCTTACAGCTTCAACGTTGCCTTATCTACAAAATAGAGAGAGGCTGCAATACCAGTGGCGAACCCAGCAGCAACAAGGGCGCCAGCCTGTACCCAGCCACTACCGAGCAGGCCACTATTATCGCCAGCAAGCTGA
Organism: Actinomortierella wolfii; assembly: GCA_016098105.1. Classification (NCBI taxonomy): domain Eukaryota; kingdom Fungi; phylum Mortierellomycota; class Mortierellomycetes; order Mortierellales; family Mortierellaceae; genus Actinomortierella; species Actinomortierella wolfii. Next base: position 109,488 of record JAAAIY010000013.1, read on the forward strand.
CGCTGCTTGTTACTGGTGGTTGTGGTGTTGGTGTTACATTCAGGCGGATAGGGTTTGCCATTGTACTTGCGTTCAAAGAAGGCCCTTGGTGCCGGGACGCGATCGTTGATATCCTTGTGACGCATGCCGACAAGGCCATCAAGCGATGAGTGGTTTTTCAGGACCCAGTAATCGTGCAACTTGTCGACATCTTTCTTTTCCCAGTAATTGATAAGGGCCGAACGAGGCTCCTTGTAGTCGAAAAAGGGCACACCGTAGCCGCATGATGTGCCGACCTTGTAAACGTTGCCAACAACAATGGAGCGGATACCAATGTTGCTGGCAAGCTCAGACGAGCCACGAAAGTGCTCTTCGAAGAGCTCTTCAAATCCAGGCGTATCGGCCTCATGCACTTCGCCGCGGCACCAGAGACGCAGGATGCGGGGCGCACCTTCAAATGCGGTGAACATGAACGTTAATCGACCATTCTCTTTGACGTGGCTCAGGGTCTCGACGCCGGAGCCTACATAATGTTGTATGATATGAGGGGTGCGAGAGAGAGAGAGAGAGAGAGAGAGAGATGGAAGGAGGGATCGACGACATATAGATGAGTACACTCTTTCTTACGGACGCCTGGTCATCTGTGTCACATCGACCGGAGAATAATCTCATCAATTGGATATCTCCTTGTGTAGAGTGACACATGAGGGATACTGCCCTGGCATACCCTCCTCCTTCTTCGCCTATGATCCAAAGACTCGACACTTTGCATGCATCCTTGGGTTGAACAAACACAGGACACCAGAATAATGAAGGACTCTCTCACGCTTTTCCTCTTCACACTAAAGGTTCGCGTCTTTATTCATTTCAGAGCGTGCCCCTTTGTCTCCTGCATGTTTAGAGCAGTGACAAATGCCCATTACCTGAAAGATCGAGATAGCAAACCTTGTTTGGACCGATGATGCGAAAGCAATCGTAGCCTTTGGGCGAGGTGTTTACTGTCATATACGTGTAGCAACAAGAAAGATTGCAATCAATAAACACTTCTTTCAGGTCCCGCCTACCTACATCAACAATAGCATCCACAAAACGAAAAAGGGAGCAAGCATGCTCTGCCATTCTACCTGCACCATCAACATCTAGAGGAGCACTTGCAACAAAAAAGATTTTCTGTTTCTTGATCCACGCTGCAAGGTTGTCGTCGATAGAGTCGTAATAGACACCCATGGCAAAAAAGAGCAGGAAAGAAAATACGTTTTATATTCTAGAAATATTCTAAAGAGTGAAGAAAGAGGGCAATGCAGTGATGCAAGGAACAAGGGTAATGAGAGTAGGTGGAGGAATTGAAATGAGAGGTGGAAAAAGGAAAGCATGGGAAAGTACATGAGAACGCTTATAAAGCTTGGTGCATTGCTCGATGGCCACGAAACTTTGTCACAGTCACGCGCTCTCCTAAAATAGAAAAAAGTGGGCCGCATGCTCTGGAAACAAATAGTTGCCTCCACATATGAATCTGTTCAGAACGAGGAATGTAGTCATTCTTATACAATGTCTGCCGAGAAGTGGATCTCAGGACAAACTCCCAGATATCCTCTAACAGGTGCCTTATGGAACGCGGCTGAATATGACGATCTCCTTTTTTTTAAAAAAAATCTACATTTGGACTCACTTTTGTGACCACTTCGCACTTCGTATCGGCAATTCTCTTTCGATGCCCGCTTGCCACATAGGAGGTAGTAGTGCATTAGCATTTTAGAAGTTAGATGTAGTGAATATGCTCATCTCGTCCCTATTAACAGCTTTTCTTTTTATTATCTACCTGTTTTTGATGGATGCTACTACGACCATGTAAGACGAGTTAACTTAGGAAATGACGCCCTGAGTCTCTTGCGATGGACTCTATTGACCCTTACGCATTCCTTCAAACTCAGCGACTCCAGGTTGGGTAGCATTCGTGGAAGACTATCATACATGATTTTGCCTATCAGCTCCCACCCAACCAACTCGAGGCTCCTCAGCGCAGTGAACGCAGTAGACTGATCACCATTATAAATATGCAATGGCAAAGATATGCCGTATGGCCCTGCACTCGAGTGGGACATGAGGCATAGGGTATGAAGGCTTGGACAGCAATTGAGAATACGCCAGTCGAATGTCAGTGCTGGCCAGCCAGTAATGACGAGCTCCTGAAGGCTTGGAAGAGACCAACACGTTCGTTCCCAGTAGAATGGCAGCGGTACTTCATCCAGATCTCTCCGTTGATCGACCTGCACGACGATGCGTCTAGCCTTGACCATGCTCGATAGCGACGACTGTTGAAACTGCACGGCAGATGGGCCTCTCAAAGTCAAATCGGTCACCGCAGACAGGTCAAACAGATCCAATGACTTGTCATTGAAAACAGAATGGGCGAGTTGGATACGCCATAGACAGGGGCATCCAGAAAATGGCCGGACGTTGCCACTGTTGACCATTTTGCCCACATCAACATGGAGCTCTCGCAACTCACAGAGGCCGTTGATCAAGGCGAGGTCCAAACTATAGTTTGACCAGCTAGTAATATTCAAGACCTTGAGTTGTGAGCCGAATGCGGTCAGCGCATCCTGGACCCATGATCCCGTTCCTCTGATATCCAAGGTCAGCTCTTCCAGCCGCCTCAAGGGGTGGTGGGAAACGTCTGCCTTCCGTTTTTGGTTAACAACCCATGCAAATATGTTTTCGTCGCCGTCCTGCAGCGACAATTCGAGACAACGCAGTCCCCTACACTGGTATAGAACAGAAGTGATGCCTTCCTGAGGCCAAGACCAGTGCTGCTTGCCTTCCACACGCGCCTCTATAGTACTAACATTTGAGAGATCGATCGTCTCTGGCGCCAGCTGAAATCTAGCCCACTGAAGGCGTTCGCGGCATGTGATCTTGGAAGTGCGCAACAATGGCATCTGGTGAAAGATGCGCAGTAGATCACCGGAAAATGGATCAAGTGGCCATTCAAACGTAGCCTCACCTGACCACACGAGTCGAAGGTCGGTATACAGTTTCTTGTCGGTGATGATTCCGTTGTTGTTGCTGTTATTATTATTGCATTCTTGTCTCGCAGTCGCTGCCGTCTTTGTCTTCCATAGAGCTACAAAGTTGAATGTTGCCTCAAGATCTAGCCGAACCGACTCAATTTCGATTGGCTTCCAAGACCGTAACGAGGGGTCAGCCACGTCGTGCAAGAAGAGTCGTATGGATCTCATCCTTGCCATTTTGGGTATATGCGCAAAGTAGCGCGCAATGTCTCTGCACGGGATATGGATGTCTTGTATCTTGGCGAGTTGGTGACCGCATGCCGCCCAGACCAGTGTCGCGTAGAGTCGCAAATTATACACGCGTCGATCGCAAGGGAACGATGCACGAGCCTTTTGAGCCAGGTTGGAGTACGTGCCAAACAATTCCATACAGAACGACATGGTCTTGATGTGTGCCAGATAATTTGTTGTCGGGATCAGTGGAAGCTTTGCTAGTTCGTCACTGAACATGAGGCGAAGGTCCAGCACATCGGCGTCTTGTGCGGGTGAATATCGGAGAACCAGAATTAGTAGCTTCTCAGCTGCAAACGAATTCGGGTCGTCCTTGTGTCGAAGTAGAGTTTTCATTGGATCAGCATAGAGGTGCCTCACGCTCGCGTGAAATAGGAACTTGCTGACTGTGAGAAGCGTGAATAAAGTTTGGACGCGGTGGTCTGGGCCAAGATGGCCCAGGATGATGTCAACACATTCAATGGGTAGGGATTGGAGGCATCTGTAGGGTATAATGGGCAACATGTGTAAATGCACAGTGATGCATCAGGATGAGGAATGGAGAAAAAAGTGGATGCAGCGGAAAGAGGGTTGAGGGAATGCAAGGTAGCGCAGTATTGGTCTCACAACCAGTACCTCCTTGTATGACAAACCATTGAGGAAGGTATTTTATATAATTCCATTCACTATCTGGTGCTACTATAGATCCCCATCCTCGTCTGGGAGATCGCCAAGGTCACAGAATGCTTCACACTGTAGACATTTCAGTGACGAGAATAGGCTCGAGAGTTTCTCCTGTTCCTTTGCCGAGAGATCCACGCACGAATGCAGGGCAAAAGACACGAGGTTTGGGAACAATCGTGGGAACGTGCCGTACAGTATGTCGTCAGGTATGCTCCATCCTTCTAGCGTGAGATCCTGAATGGTCGGAAGCGAGGGTAATAAACTTTCGCTGTCTTCATTAAGGATTAACGCGGAAGGATGCACATCGCCAAGGGAACCTGTCAATGTAACTTTCACAAGTTGAGGGCAGCTCTGTAGCATGGTCCACTTGAATGCCCGTGCCGGTGATCCGACGAGGACTAGTTCGCGCAGCGCTGGGGGTGCCCAATGGTTAGCGTCCCATGAGAATATCGGAGATGATGGGTCTCGCCAGTCCGAATATTCTGCCAATTCAAGCTGCTCCAGATGTGATGCAGTAGAAAGGGTTTCTTGATGAAGCTGGTATACGACAGAGCCACACAGACTCAGTGTCGTCAGCGTGGACAAGTTCCAAGGGCCATACTCTTGCTGATTTGGATATTCTGCCAACTCAGGCTGCTTCAAATGTGATGTGGTAGAAAGGGTCTCTTGCTGAAGCTGGTGCAAGGCAGTCCCACACATGCCCAATTTCGTCGCCAAGCTCCATGAGGCCTGTTGCTCTTTTGTACTGTCAGTCTTATTTTCGAGTATAAGATGCCGGAGTTTGTGGCACCCTGCGAAAGGCTGAGCTGTATGGCTGTTCACAAAGGAGTTTGCCGTTATCGAAAGACTCTCTAGTTCGGGAAGATCATTAAACGCACAGAGGTCTATGCATTGGTAGTTCTGCGGATCGGTAATATTAATGGACTTGAGTGTTGGACCAAACGCAAATAAAGCGTCCTTCCAAGGTCGAGGATCGGTCGTGCCAGTACTGATCACCAGTGTAAGGGCACTAATCTTTGGAAGGTTAATATTAGATAGAGCCGGGTTTGTCCTCCTTTGGTGTGCGGCCCATTCAAAGGTGTCTTCGTCATTTTCACGCAGCGTCAAGTCTAAGCGTTGGAGGGACTGACACTGCTGCAGGATGCTCGACATGCTCTGTGCTGGCCATGGTAAATCAGCCTCGTCATCGAATCTTTGTCTTGCGATCAATGTCTTGACACTTGCAAGGTCGATCGTTTCTGGCGCCAACACAAGGCGTGCCCATTCCAGCCGAGAGCAGCAGTCGATTGTCGGTGTTGATGAAATTGGCATTCGAGAGAAGACTCGCCTCAAAAGATCGGCATACGGCTGTTCAGACCACCAACCCTCGTCATCGACACATCCTACCACTTGAATGTCGACTGGGCGTTTACACTTGAGGCTCTCACTGTCATGTGCATCCGACCAATGATTTGTAAAGTTGATCAGGGTCTCGATATCGGCCCGAGTTGAGGCCTTTTCCTCTTCTGTCCAGTCCTGAAGTGAGACTGTGGGTACATCTAGCAGACTTAGCCTGATGGTCTTGATACTGGTCATCTTATCGACGTGTCTGACATAGCGATCAAGATCTCTGCAGGGTATCACAATATGCTGCATGCTGGCGAGTCGGTGCCCACATACCGCCCATAATAGGGTTGAATAGAGTCGCATGCGGTATGGACGCTCGTTTCGAAGACCCAGTGAATGGGCAAGCAATGAAGACGGCCCAAAGAGAAAGTTGTCAAAGGACATTGAACGTATAAATGAGAGGTAATCGACATATGGCTTGGCGGGTAGCTGTATGACTTGGTCGTGAAGGGCTTGACGAAGAGCTTCAACATCGTCATCCAATGCTGGCGAGTACCGAGCTACGAAAACGGCAAACTTGGTGGCAGCCCTTTGCGCCCTTCCCAGTGACCACGATTTTTGTGACTTGACAGGATCCGCATAGAGGTTTCTTACACTTGCTTGGAAGAAGAACTTGTTGACAGTTAGAAGTGAGAATAGATCACGGAGGCGTGTTTCCTGAGAGAGCTGGTCAAGTATAAGCTGGACCACTTCAGCTGGAAGGTTGAATGGGGAGGTCAAGACTCCTGCCATGGAAGTGGAATGATGAATGCAATGAGAATGATGAAAAGAGATGATGATGTAGAGTGTAATGAATGGGTAGCTGAATGGTGAAGGAAAAGGAACGAGAGAAAGAGAGAAGCGAGAGAACTATGTTGCTTCCTTCAGAGTACCTGAAGTTGTAGTTGGTGATAAACATAATACAATTCTTGTCTGTGTACAAATATTACGCAGTTTGTTACCAACAAACAAATCGTTCTTTCATCGCATTGACATTTTAAGGCAATATACTCCATACAGCGTGCCTGCGCGATGCACGCACTCTAAATTCACCATTGTATAGAAAGTCTGTGGGCTTTGCTCCAATTTTCCCATATTTTGAATCCAATCATTTGTAAACAACCAGATAGCTTGAAGTTGCTTGAGAAAAGTCTTGTAAACCTTGTGACAATTTTGAAGTTGGATAGTCATGGTCCGTTTGTGCCGTTCAAGATGGCTGGCTTGAGAGACCAACCAGAGTTTGATGGCGTGTCTGTCTCAATCAAAATTTGTTCATTCTCCAACAACATTCTCCTTTGTGTAGTTCCACGAGATGCTAATCAAACTGGCTCTCTCGTGCTAACATTGTGAGCCCTTTGGATATGTGCCATATCTGCCAGAGGTGCTGGTATCGATAACTACACTTCAAGTGTCAGAAATATCACGGCAATACTATTTCGTAACTCAACAGAATTTGTACATTGATACAGTACCATAGGCATCGGGCATGCCTTTACCTGTCATTGTCATCACTGATCGCATTTGTGGAGAAAAGAGCTTTAGAATAACACCCCTGCATTCTATTTACTTCTTATGCCATTTCGAGCGTTATGAATGTAGATCAAATATATTTATTGCTGAATACAAATCGATGATATGATACTATGACGGCAGCCAGAGCTTTTCCTTTTTTTGTTGGTACATTGGTTCTCGATCGTTCCGACTTTTGTGTTTTTCCTTTAAAAGTATATCAATGCTCGCAAAGAGAAAATGGTCGCTCAAACATTCCTTCGTTGGTTGTCTTGACAAAGTACTTGCGCTCCTTCATCAGCTCTTCTCGATGCTCTTTGGCTTCCTTGATATCCATGGGCCATCCAACATAGTCCTCAATCTGCTGGAAGATCTCGAGTGGCATCCTTGCACGCACGTCCTTGAGGATACCTGTTGGTTCTGCCCAGTGTTTTTGTTGTGGTGGGACATGTGTCGTTGACAGGATACGACGTGACGGGTCGACCAAGAAGAAGACAAGGATACCACGTGAGCCAGGCTTAGTTGGATCGGCCAACGAGAACGGCTGGACCTGATGCTGGAAGATATTGGGGAAGACAATGCAGCGGTCCTCCTTCGTAACGATGCCGTCGAGTGGCTGGACGAGGGCTTCTTCATTGACGAGGTCATACATATATTTCATACCAGGTCTGTCGTCCTGTTCATAGTCGGGCTCTTGGACAGACATACGGAAGTTGAGGCGAGAAGTCGAGATGTTCTCCGATTTGTAGTAGTAGATGCCAGTTGCAACAATGCTCTCGTTCGCCATTCCTTCAACATGCCAGGTGCCTCCAGGGTAGTTTGAGTTTTCGGGTGTAAGCTCGATGTTCGCCATCTTCACAATCACCTGCAGTGTTTTGTTACGGAGGTTGTAGGCCGGTGGAATTTCGATGGTCTTGAACTCGGGAATCTCTGGGAATTTCGGTACTCTGTTCTCATGCCACTCTTCCCACGCTTCATCCTCATCTGAGGCGTCTGAAAAATTTGGCTGGTCATACCTAAATGCATGTTGAGATATCATGGAGTGGAAAATTATGAGAATGGAGCTCGTTTCTTGGATGAAAGAAGCAATATCAATTTGCCAAGAATAATACTTCTTACCATCCATAAGGGTCTGCTGTCAAACGTTGAGGCTTGTTATAGATGATTCGCATGTCGCCAAGGACCTGTTCAAACATGGAGAGGAAGCGCTCAAAAATTTCGCCGAGAACTGGATACATGTCCTTGTGGTCGATCGGGTGAAGATTGTTGATATAGGACTTGATATGAACCTTGCCTTCATCTGAAATCTCAAAGTCGGTCGGCAGCCATTGATACTTTTCAGAGTGATAGTATTCGATGACATCCTTGTTCATGGGCGCTCTGTCAATAACCTTTCCGCGGCCAACATAGTCTAGAGGTGGGATAGCCTCCTCCTCAGTGACGCGCGTTCGGCCAGCAATAAGGCAAAAGAGTGAAGGGTGAACAATATCGAGCACCTGATTGTTCGAGCCTGGGTGCCAGTCCTTTTCATGCTCGGGAATGTCGGTCAGCTTTTGAACACAGGCCAAGAAGCGCTGCTTGAGGTCTTGTGGAATAAGACCATCCGATCGTCGAGTGCAGTCGATCGCGTACTCGATTGGAGCCGTCACTCCACTGTCAAGCTGTTGCTGGCGGTGATTGGCGTGCCACTCGAGCTCCTTGAAGATATAATCGATTTGAGCGTCGCGCAACACAGCACCATCGTTGCCATTACTACGGGCGCGGCTCTCGTCGATGAGCTCTTTTCTCCAGCGAGCGGCAATGGCTGGATCGTGGATCTTGCGCCACCACTCGGGCTTCTCGCGGATGGCGTTGGAGGCAGCCATCATGGCCAACTCGGGGAGTAGGATAGGCGGTAGGCCATCGCCATAGTCCTCACCGGTCCAAGGATCGGGGAGAGGTGGGGTATGTGTCATGCTGCGAGTAAGAACCATGGTGTCTACACTTATTTTCTGTTATCACTTGCTGGAAAGGGGGATGAATGAGATGAGAAAGGTGTAATGGAGAGTTGAGTGAAGTGAGAATGGAGTGATGGAAGTTTGAAGAATGCGTTGGGAGGACAGCTTCCCCCCCTTTTTAAAGTTGAGTGTCAAGGTTTTGCCACTCCATTAGTCTAAAAAATCAGGTACCAGTACGTTTGTGGCAGTGTCCAATCGAGATTCAGTGAAGAGATCATGTATCCCTCAGTGGCAAATTCATTGAGGACAAACATACCACTTCCCGCCAGAAATTCCCAGCTCACGTAGATTACGCTTACCACATCGCCTGCAACTGCAGACGTGTAGTTGCATAGTGTCGAAATTCGGTGCCACGCCACTTCGTGTCCTACCACATCTAGAGTGTGAAACAGGCCCGTGTCTTCCTAGGCTTGTCTCTTTGATCTGCCACGCGACTCTTTTAACTTTGTGCACCCAGCCCCATGGATTTAGAGTGCAATATATCTGTTATCTCATTCCAGCCCAAGAGAACGTTACAACCTCAAGTAAACCCAACAGCTTTTACAGAACGAATCGTTTAGGATTAACCAAAACACATGTACAACACTGCAAAAAATAGTTGTGCGACAGTAACACGAGTCTTCAACCGTCAAGTTTATCAGTGTCAAAATTAAAGTAAGTGAGAGAGGAGGGAGGAGAGTTAAATCCTCAAGTGAGACAATACCGTTTTATGAATGCAAGAAAAAAATTTGCAAAGTAAAAATGTACTATATCTCAAAGTGGGAGCAGGGCCAGAATAACGAGCAGCAGGGCCGAGAACACGTTCCAGGTCTGCATAGCACTCTTGGACAATGAAGCTGCGGCACCTTTAGGCTGGTTGTCATTCTTACTGTTGTTGCCTTTGTTGAAGCTAGGGATATCACCGTCCAAGAATGTCGCGCCGCACTTGTCGGTGGTCGCCTTTTTGGCAGTCAGTGCCCACGAGACAATCTCTGGTCGGAGTGACAGCATGTTTTTCTCCACAAAATTCGAGATAGGGGTGACAATAGCCTCGGTGCAATCGGTGCACAAAACCTCCTTGGGGATCTTGGACACATAATCGAACAACACCGTGCCGTTGAGGAAAATACCAATGCCAAGTGGCGATGGGTTAGCACGGATATAGTCACCAAGCGACTTGGCAAACTCAGTTACGCAGAAAGTGCCATTGTTGGGGATGCGTGTGCAGATACCCTGCTTGAGTGGAGGGTAGAGTGAAGCAACACCATAGACGATGTTTGCTGTGGTGGTGTCGTTGGGCACATCGACACCATCCAGACAATTCTGAACGATGGTGTTCTGAACAAGGGCGATCGCCTGCTGGCTGCAGTCAGGGTACACGCAAAAGTCGGTTGCTGTTGAGTTGACGAGTTCTGGTGTGACTTCTTCAGTCAGTAGGCGAGAGAGAGACGAGAACGGCATGCACTGATTCAAGTCAGCGTTCGACAGAAGGCCGGCCAGAGAGACGGTGCATTGGTCAAGAGTAAGGGCCTGAGTGAATGAGCTGAAAAGGGCCATCAAGGCAGTTGAGAGTAGGATGAGCAAAGGCAGTGAGGTGGCTTTGGTAGCCGACTGGAAGGATGTCATCATGAGATATCAAAAGTTCTGGCGTGGAGAGGAGAGGGGTATATTCCAACGGACGACAGTAGGGAGGAAGTGAAATCTACTTAATAGAGGCAGTGATTGAGGAAAGAGAGTAGAACAGGAGGAAGTAGGGAAAAAGAAAAGGGTGCTGTTACTGCAACGGGCACAGACACAGGCGTTAGGCGCACCGAAGTTTGGATGATGAGATGGTTGTGGTGTGATGAATTGAGATGCAAAAGCCTTAGCAATGAGTAATTGGGAATAGGGTCAGGTCTGAGAGCACTGCTCACAACCCACTGAAACCGAAGCAACCCTTCCAAAGTATGTGGGTGACATGGAATCTCTACCACAAGGAAAGGAGGAGGGGGAGGAAGAGCCTATTTTGTGGCGTGGGGTAGGCTTTTGTTTAGTTTATCTGACTTTGCCTTGAGGACCCTGGACCTTTGTCGAACGACATGGTGTGTGCAGACACAAAACAATCAGATTTATTCGTTTTGGTTTATCTAGTACATATCTTGGTGGTAAGAGTTACCATAGAGCGAGTTCCAACTCTTGGGGTACTTCCAGCCTTCGCCAGCCTGCACCTGTTCAGCGGTAGGGACATGTACCTTGAACACAGCGTTGAAGACGTTAGCGAGGAAGATGGCATCCGGTGCATTGTCACCTTCCATCGCAAATGTAACCAAAGTGATGATCGCCACACCCGCCTCTTGGCAGAGCGAGTGCAGTCGTCGAGCAAAACCACCGCCAGGAATTCGAGGTACTTTTTCCAGCTGTTCTTGTGTTTCCCCGTTGTTGTCTCCTTCGAGCTGGATCTCTTGCATTTTATCCGCAAGTTTAGCAGGCGACGCTGTCGACTTTTCTGATGATGATGAAGTAGGGACGGTAGGTTCCTGTGGGGGATAATCGTACAAACTGTGTCCTAAATGTTGCTGTGCAAGAGCGCGCTGATCTTGCTGGTCGATGGGAATGGTCTCGAGAGGGCGAATAGACAGAGAGTTGAGAGTATCGATAAGTGATGCTGGTAGCGATGGTGATCCAACGTATCGAACAGGTGCTCCTGCAAGTTGGATGTCGATCCTCCGTGCGCCATCAGCCGATGCCAGCAATACGACTTTGGAAAACTTTGACTCTTGGATGAACTTGAGCAGATTTTTAGCGTATTGTGGAGAACAGTGCTACATTTTTGACAAGAAAAAAAAAGGTGACACAGGAAATCCGATGAGAATTCGTAAAGGGTTCTTCGGTGGAGTCTCTTTGATCATCTCCCTTGTAGCCTTCTTCTTATTATGTACCTGGACAGTTGGTGATCGCTGTTGAATCATCGTCCACTGTCCACCTTTGGTCTGAAAGACTATAATAATAAATGGGAAAATACACAGAGTTTTAGCCTAGAAACATGGTAGATATTGCCGCGCCTCAAGTAGCGCTGGAATTCACATAACGATGCCCTACCTTCAATAGCGAGAGTGAGTTCTGAAGCATTCCCTTGCCGGTCTGGTGGTCCAAGCACAGGGATGATATTTTCGTCCTCGATGCAGCCTACGCGCTCCAAATCCAATGTTGACAGAAGCAAATCCATCGTCAGTTGAGGCACATTGCCGATTGAGACCGATGGCTTGATAAACGGCACCACACGGAGCGAAGCGTAATAATAAAAAAAAATAGGAAAGGAAAAGGTTAGCCTCAAGCTTCAATGAGACCATCATACGGCAGCATGGAGGCAAGGTAGCTTTGATGCGTACAAGAAGAAGTGTGCTTCCATGCAAGCAACTCGATTCAAATCCAGGTTTTGCGATAAAGTTATTCATAATGTGGCAAATGAGAATGTAACAGTGAGCGATGGGAAGCAAGTTTTCTGTTGAAAAAAAAAGGTTTATTACGCGGCAACGGTATACGCGTCCCAACATTGGTGGCTGGAGGATGCATTTGGTGGCAAATCCTCCTCTATTTTTGTCATACACTGAACAATGAACCAGCATCGGCTCCCACCTCTCCGCTCAAGACCTTATCCTGGGGCGCTCCGCTCTTGATATTGTTATTCGCAATACTTGTTTCGAGGGTCCGCTGGATCCATCCATTGACTTTGATACTCTTGACGTTGCCTTGTCGTTCCAACCGGCTAAGTCTGCCCTCGTCTTCAAGCGAGAGGTTCGGTTCTAGAAGAGTGATTTCTAGGTGTGCACCTACATCTCCATCCAGACGATCGAAAAGGGCCTGTACAGCGTCGGCTGTCAACATCTGTCGCTCGGCTGTGCTTGAGATGGTCAGTCGCCGTAGCGTCGTCAAGTCAATTGTCTCTATGAGTTTCACCAGGAGAGTCGATGCATCGAATTCCTCTTCATCTTTGGCCTTGATATGTTCGTAAACCACGTCTCTGTCGTCGTCCCGATGAAACTCGTCACTCAGTACTAGCTTCAGTTCCTCTAGTCCTACCAAGAGATTGATGCCTTTGACAAGCGTTGGCGGAAGACAGTCCGATTGAAGGTGATGGAGGAGTGCCATCGGCTTTTTCTTGGTTGATGTTGGAGAATTGGGCTGGGAACCCTTGCGCGTGCTCTGCACAGATAACTGTCTTTGATGTCTTTGCTCAGTAACTATATCCTCAGTGGGTGCTTGTTGCCGAAGCTGGCGATAGTATGCCTTCCAGAAGCGGTCTTGAGTGCGCACAGGCATCGACTTGAGCTCGAGATGTTGCAGCTCACTAAAGTCCATTGCACCAAAATCGAGTTCAGAATCAAACTCGTACGAAAACATTCCGTGGATGCACAGTGAAGTCCACGCTGTGGCTGTAAGTAGCGGCATCAGCTCCTCGATGCGTGAAAGGTCGATCACCGCCCGATAATCGCCAATTGTTAATGATCGATTCTTCCTTGGGGATGAGGACGCTGAAAAAACCGAAGAGGATTGTTGAGAATGGGATATGGACATCCGTCCCACTGCATCGCTAAGACTATTGTTGCCATAACCTTTATCACCATCGTTGCTTCCTTCATCAGCCATATCACTGTCGTCATTATCTCGATCGTCGTCCTGGATGACTGCCTTGACGACAAGGTTCTCTGACGTGCCGTCCATAGTCTCAAGATAGAAATAATCAAGCGCTGGAACCAGAGCAGCTAATTGGATAACACCGTCAACACTTCCTGTGGTCTCGAAGCGGACATACTTGAGTGACGGCAGAGTGGCCAGGCGTCGCCAGGGTTCCTTACAGCGGACATTCAAAGCCCAGAGCGAGATACGACACTCGAGCCGCTCGAGACGAGTGCAACTGGCAATGGCGTCCATCAAGGTATCAGTAATGAACATGCGAGATGAAGTTGATTTGAGTCGAAAGTCTGTCAAGCCTGGGTTGGCATGAAGCAAATTGACCAGGGCATCCTGGCGGAGTTGGTCTGTTCGCATGGCGATGTCCAGCATTCGGAGATGGGTCGGCAAACGCTGACTCCCATCGACTGTGGCGATGGGGAGTGACATGTTGTAGAGCGTAAGTGATTCGAGTTGCTCCAGTGTGGCCAGCTTGCTCATAATCAACGCTCCTTTTGCGGCAGCCTCTGCAGCGGAAGCCTTGGTAATGACTACGACAGAGTCGGCGCTCTTGACAGACCCGCTGCTGGAGCCACCTAGGTAATCAGAAAGCTCGGGCAAACGGCTGTCGGAGGTGGTGCGTGTACTGTCCTGCAGCTCGATCTTGACGTCGACTAAGTTCGGGCACTGTGCCAGCAGAGTACCCAGACGCCAATAGTCATCGTCAGCAACGCATTCAATATCGATGAAATGTAGAGTTCGAAGCATGTGTACGATTGGCATCGTCTTGATGGCGCTGCTGCTAATTTTGGTCAAAAAGTCGGGAAATCGCTTGAGACAGAGGTACTTGATCTTATCGATGGCCATGATCTCGAGTAGGCGATCGTTCCGACGCTTGCTCGTTAATGACACATCTGTGCGCCTCACCATATGGCAGCTGTCGATCGTCAAGGAATGCACCATCGAAGCTCGAAGGGTATCTCGGAGTCGGGCCAGGTCTGAGCCCGAGAAATTCCACTGTAGTCGCACATCCAGCTCGCTGACGCCCGGTGCCTTGGAAAGAATGTCAAAGAACTGGGCTGCTGTGGTCGAAGAGCTCAAGGTAATGGTGACCTTCTGCAGGTGCTCATCATAGGCAGCGCTACTGTTATTCGCTTCAATGTGATCAAGTAGCGCCTTCATGGCATATTCACGATACATTGAGCGATAATGACTGAGGCATACCCACTTGACATGGCCGTCACTCGTCGTGATCCTGTACAGGTTGCCTAGCACCTTGGTGGTGTCATTGATTTTGAGGAAGGAGCGAAGCCGACGAAGATCTGCACCTTCCAGCGCTCTTAATTCGGTGAATCGATCGCTTTCAATGACTCTGTTATTCCTGGTGTCAGAGCCTTCGCCTTCTTTTTCTTCACCTTCGTCTGTGTTGTCGACTACAGGTTGAGGCTGGAAGCGAGCTTCGAGATAGGAAATTGACTGATCGATCCCGAGAATAGTCTGTTCCGAGATCTTGACGATATTGTCTTCCATACCCTCGAGACCTTTCACCACTTGCAGGTGTGACAGTGCGGGTACAATCATGCCGGCGACGGTAATGCCATATTTGAGCATGCGGAGCATTCCCAGGATGTACTCACCATAGCTTTCGATAAATGGTCCTGGTTTTCTGACTTCATAGCCTTCATGGAGTGCTAGATGGACATGGTGCGGTAATCGGTCATGGCTGTGAGCAAGCTGCTTGGTATGAGCACCGCACTCGCACAGGAAATGAAGTCGAAATCGTGTCCGATATTTGTTGCGTGGGTCCCACCGTGAGGATTCGACAGGTAAAATGATGAATAGGCGTGGAATTGGGTATTCGTGCAGTTCATAATTTTGTGTCAAGATGGCTTCGACCTTACGCTGCAGGAGCGCCAGCTGGTTGAGCATCTTGCTCTGGTTCTCGAGCGAGACAAGCGAAAAGTCGCGGATCTCGCCAACCTGTTGCGAAAGCTTTTGTAGCTGTTGTTGTAAATGTTCACTGCTTTGGATCCCTTGAATCATGTCGCCCTGAACAACTCGAGTAATCTGTCCGTGGGAGCCATACTGAATAATTGAGGCTGTTGTTGTAGTAGTCGATACGGCTGCATTGTATGGTGGAGGTTGTGTACTATTGCTATTGTTATTGTTGTATCCGCTGGTTGATGGCAATGTGACTATTTGCAGCACCTTTCCATGCATATATGGTATTCGTTTTGGGTTATACCTTATAGAAGCGTAGTGGATAAAAGGAAAAGAAAGAAATATATATACGTGAGAACGCCCTTGTGTCATAGTACACCATGTCAGTCTGCATTATTCCTGAAGACTATTTTCTCTTACAGGGCACCTGACGGATCAGTCAAAAAAGGAACAACCACACCGTCAAAAAGAAAGCAGTGGGCATCTGGAAAGCAGCCAATGATGCTTGTGTGCGGGATGTATTCTTCACCTGTAGTGGGATCCTTCGCAGTAGGAAACTTGAACACGTTGTCTCCGAACTGAAACTCCTGAACGTTCATGATCTGTACAGCCGCACCGCAGGTCGTCCACTTTTTTTTTCGAAAGGCTGAATAGAGGCTGGGGTATCTTGAAGTTGCTTCCGGAAGAAAAAACCAATTGCTTGCGAACGAGGATGTAAGTGTGAGTGCGACAGAGAAAAAAAAGAACAAAAGACAGAGAAGTCGAAAGCGCCTCCAGATGTGAAATTAAATAGGAAAGAGGGAAAACAAAACAGATGCAATAAAACAGATGGAGGTAACGTATCAATTGAGAGCCCTGCCCTTAAACAAAAATTGTTCTCGACCCCCCTGGGCCATGGGGAGTCAAAACCTCATGTGTGTCCAGGGGAAGGGGGGAAAATCAAACGGGTATTTTTTCACTTCCCGCCTTGTACCAGGTAAAGGAAGAGAGAGAAATCGTTTCTCCTCCGGTCGCCACACAGGACCAGAGATGCATCTCTATTGAAAAACTGTTCACATATAGTAGAAAAACTACATATTTTATACCATGCTCTACTTGTCGTTCAAAGATCCACGGCTGCCTTTTGTAGAAATGGTACCCGATCCCGCTCGACTTGCGCTGGCTGGTCCTCCTACGCCACCGCTACCACTACCACTGCTTCCTTCCACGCTGATCAAGTCGCTATTACTTCCTCCTGACACTGCACCAAGCCCGCCACGATCGTCATCCTTTGGCTCGTGCAAAAAGTGCATAAGGAAGCGCTTCTTTTTGAGCGCCTCAATGTCAGACAATCGTTCACTGCCAGCAGGTGGGCGCAGCATAACTTTAGAGAACACGGCAGCCAGCTTGGCCACGCGATGATCTTCGTCCATCTCACGCTTTGCTCGATTGGTGCTCATGATCGATGCTCCATCGTTGCCATTGTAGATGGAGCCTGTCCGTTCCATATTAGACGAAGAGTCTCCAGCTCCTCCAGATGCAACAATAATGGAAGGTGTTGGAGTGCTTCCTGTGGTTACCGACTCTCCATCTCCATTGGTAGCAGTAACGTTGTTGTTGTTGTTGTTGTTGGCGGCGGCTGTCACTCGAGCGTGATTTAGTAGGATAATCTCGCGAAGGAAACTCGTGAGGTATACAAACACATTCACGTTGACGGGTGGCATCAGATCAAGTAGACCATAGCAAGCCTGGCGATCGTTGCACACCTCCAGTGCGCGATAATACATCTCGGATGGCACCACAGGGTCGGACAACGAGTCTAAGAAGAGCAAAAGCACCTCTGCCATCGAGTGCATGCCCATATGCTCGCTCTGACCAAAAAACAGCGCTGACTTTGGAGGCAAACCGTTCATGATTGATACTGGTCGTGCAATCTGCGGGCGAAGATCCGAGTTTGAACCTTGAGGTGAGAGGAGAGCTGAGGTTGATCCTTGCTGACCTTTCACAGCCCGGTTCTGCTGCTGTTGTGAAGACGTCGCCTTGACTGTAGCCGTGCCCTCTGTCTCAGCGGCGTCATCCTCATCGTCTTCTTTGTCCTTTTTGGTCCGCTTCTTGTCACCTTTTTTGCCCTTGACATCGTTGTTTTTCATGGCATCTGCTGCAGCATCCTTGTCACTCATACTCTCACGCTCTCGCTCGCGCTCTTGTTCTTTTTCGGCGTCCGTAGATCCGGATGACGAGCATAATCTTTCCACGTCAAACTCCTCGCCCGTGTCAAGACACTCGCGAATGTACCTCATTGTTGCCTGGTCTCCAGAAAGCATGAACAAGTTATCCTGAGATATAACGCACGCCGATATTCGTTAGTGAAAGTTAGAAGAACAAAGCTTTATAAAGGATTATGGACTGATCCATATGACCAACGATGCCAAAAAAATACAGCATGTCAAGCCTGTTTTGCTTACCACATAGATGCCATGCTTGTAAATAAAGTCGACAATTCTCCATAGATCGCGTGGAATGCTGAGCTGTCTAACCGATCGGCGTTTGCGTTCGTTTTTCTTGCTCCCCCTTCCTAGGGTACCCGCCGTGGTAGCCCGGCGACGTGTCGCAGCAGCTGCAGCCGCAGCCTTCGTGTTGCTACTATTTGTCGAGTTTGAACGCTTGAGAGGCATATTGTCGCTGCCATCCAATGTTGTCATCGATACTAGTGATGGTGCCTTTGAAGAAGCTGCTGCTGTAGCTGGCTGAGACGTGGAGCTAGCAGAGTCTTTCAGTGTCACACTGTCTACGTCGTCATCATCTCCAACCACAAATGGTTCACTATCGGCGACCTGACTCTCAGTGGAAGTCACTGCCTTGCTAGCACCAGTAGTACTGCCGTTGCTTCCAGTTAGCGTCCGATCTGGATCCAAGCGTTGTAAGACCGCTTCCTCCTCGTTTAGATCGTCGTCATCATCATCATCCTCTTCGGGATCCCAGAGTCGGATAGGTCGGTCGAGCCTTGACAACCAATCGAGTGAATTGCCAAAGCAGGTGCGAACATAGTTGCCAGACACAGAGATGAAATAATCCTTGCCATGTTCCATGTGGAGGATTAAAATATCGTCGAGCTTCTCTCGGCCACGATTTAACATTGGAGCCGATATGTTGTCGACCATGACTGTGATGTGGATGGCCGTCTTTTCGCCAGGCATCACAAGTCCAAGGGGCGGGTTAGCCCATACCCAGTGCTTGCAGTACCGCTTGTCATCAAGTTTTGGCTTGAATCTGAACTGTGCTAGGAACTATTACATAGTAAAACAGTAGGAAATATTTCCGCCATCTATCAGTACTCTGCAAGATCAGTAATATCAATAGAAAATTCGTTCCAATTTTGCCTTTGTTTTCCCTTACTTCTCCTGTATTCTCAATGGTGATGGTCCTGGTCTGCGGCTCAAGGTAGCGAACTTCATCAAAGAAGACTTCTGTGGTTGAGATGACGCTCTCAGGAATACACTCCTTTTCATATCGGTCAAGTTCTTTGTTGATCGCTTGGTGCACTTGATCTTGTTTGTCCAGCTGGATAGACTTGATCTTAAGGTTGAACAAAGCAGACACGGGTTTATGGTCACTAATTTTTAAATCCATGCAGGTGCGGTAAAAGATCTGCTCAACGCTGTCTGGCTGGGGATCCTTTGTTCGCCAAAGAATACGGTCTGTGTACGATGGAACACGCCGCTTCTCGCTAACATGAATCGAGAGGTGTATGTAGAAGGACGAAATGGTGAGTATATAAACGTCTTTTTTCGGGGAGGGGAAGGGTGATTCGATGATCCAAAATGCAGCTGCAAGTATAAGAAATGTACCTGGTGTCGTAGGTGTCAGTACCAACATCAAATTTGTACGTTGGCGGGAATGATATAGGCCCTTCTTCAAATTCTTGGAAAGTCTTGTTCAGAATTTTCTGGGTGACTAGTTGATCATGCTTTAGCAGTGTATCAAAGTCATTGGTCTTCAAGTGAAATTTGACTTGTTCCTCCGTCAACGCGATACGATAGTTGAGATCGCCAGCCCAAATTGTGTGACTATGGGAATCAAGGATAGTATATGAACAACGTAAAGACAGGTTAGAAGACGAAGATGTAGGGACAGATAAACCTTGTGTACACTGTAAATGGAATGTTATAATCGTTGACAACGTACTCGCACTCAAATATGTTGGCCAAGGAAGGTTGTCCAGATGCACTTTTAGATCCGCGCCGTGAGGTATCCTTGACGATTGGGAAGGTAAGCCTGCGGCGAAGTTCCTGGTAGTCTTGATTCCTGCGCTCCAGTTGGCTAGTGTCCGCTGCCAGGTGTGATCCGATGAAACAGAGATGCGAATCTTTGTATCGGATGCGAATAGCCACGGCTCCCTTGTTAGCCAGCACATTCATAATACCGCACCCGGCTGAATGGGTAGCCACCTCTCGGATATGTTCTGCAGCCTCTTTAGAAGCAAACATGAGGATGAACAGTCCAACTAGTTGCTTGGACACGACTTTTTCATAGGCGTCGCCTAGAGTGTTGGCAATGCATCTTGTCCACTCTTCTTCCTTGGAGTTGTCCGTCACAATATATGCCTCGGCGCTGAGGTCCAGTTCTTGGAAGCTAAGGTGTATTCAATGGAAAGAGGAGGAAAAGGGGATGCAGATAAGGCAATTAACATATGCCTTAGCATTGAAAATCGGCTCGCATACTGCTCATATTCATACATTCTTATCACGCGTACCAAAGAACATATAGATCAGGTTGCCGTTCCTGGTCTTTGACATGGAGCCAAGCGTCCACGTTCTCAGGCGCGCTCTTTCCATTGACATTCCATGTTCCGACAAACGTGCTAGAATCAACATATTAAAGTATGTAAGAGTAAGTATTAAACGACGCGATTCTCAGTTTCTTCTTTGCCTATTCTTTCATAGTTATAGGATGCAGTGGATGTCGCCCTTACCTCACAGTTTGATATTCTGTAAACTCGCTTTCACGCCTTGACAATTCGTCTTCAATCCACCGATCCTTTACGACTGCAAGGTCAAGTGGTATTGTTCCTGTGACAGCTTCGAAATCGTATCCATCTTCCGGTTGGAGATAGTAAGTAGAGAGTGGATTGGACGACAGCTCGACAAATTCATCGGGCGACATGGAGGATCCAATGTCTATTCATTGATATCATGTGGAGTCATTCACAAAATGGTACAGAAAAAAAAGGGGGTGAAGGGGAGCAAAGAAAGACAAGAAAGGAGAATAATTGAGAGCAGTAGATGGAAAACAAAGTATCGGGGTCAGTCCTATTACACCTGACATGGATAGAGTGTGGCTGAAATTGAGCATTTTGCCTCCAACATGCTTCTATTCTGGAGGGGGGGAGAGGGTTACCAGAGTGCTCGTGCAAGTTGAGGATAGCATAGTACTGCACCCAGCGATGGCTACTTCCTCCAGCATAGAAATGGTCCTCCTCTATTCATGAAAAAACGTGTAACGAGAGATCGGGTTCCACAGAAGACAAGATAAGGTTATGATGCGTTCTCCACAAAAACGGACAACCCTCTTCACTTTCAGCATGAATGAACGCCCATTTTACTCCAACTTACGAGCAATGAGATGCAATCGTCGAAGTTCCGTCAACAGGCCCTGAAGGGTCATCAAGTCCTCTGTGAGGACAACAGTCTCAGTGGCCTCGCATACCAGTTTGAGAACAAAGGCTATTGTTCATCGGGGATAAATTTGAATTCATAATCAGGTCCAAATATAATACGACTCATGGTCAGCACCGCCTTCCTGTCTTTTTTTCGACTCAAGTCCATGATCACGGTGCGTATCAGTCCATGCCACGTTTTCGAGCTTTCCTGCACGCTCACCACTTTTGCTGTCCTTGGCTGGCTTGGCGTCCCCGTCTTGATTGGGCTTGGCAGGCGCGGCGGCTATTTAAGAGAGATAAAGTGGGAAATGAGTAACAAAGTGATGGTGCAAAGCGTGAGAAATAAACTGCCCCCATCCCCCGAGCCTTTTAGAGGGTGTGACTAAAGAGGGATGAAGCGCCTACCAGCTGAGATCCGAAAATCAAAGTAGACAGGAAGCACAGTCTCAAGGACACTTGCAGTTGGACCATTGCGGCGTAGAAGGAATACACTGGATTTGCAACATAAATGAATGTGTTACAAGTGGTTAGAACTTTTTGGCTTTGAAACTAATATTTGTAAAGCTCTCGCCATGATTCAGGTGGGAAGAGCGAAAGGGAATGCCTTTTCTTACCTGGCCTCTTCGACACCAGCCTGCGTGTTGACCACAATTGCCAGAATACGATTGACAGGTTTGTCTTCGAACGACTTTGTATACTGCACTTCTGCAGCAAAGCTGCACGTCTCTGTCGGACGTAGCAACAGCCGCACGGCAGCCTTGAGTTGATCCTCAGTAGCCATTGCCATGTCGCTTTCACGGTCTCAGAATTCAGCTACTCTCGTTACTCTCAATAGCGCCCTGCTTTGTCTGGTGGTATATTTCCGTGCAGAGTGTGACAGCAACACGTGGTATGCAAAAGGTCGGAAAAGTCAGCCCAGTTGGTGCTTGACAAGACGGGTACTTGTGTGGAAGAAAAAGAAAAAGAAAAGGCCCCGTTGCAACAAATTTTCTCCAATGACTGTCTGAGGGCCGACTTGGTGGTGGATAGAGAAAGCTGGTAGTGGAAAGAATGAGCGATGTGTTTTGTGGAATGTAAAGAAAAAGGAAATGAATGAGAGGGGAATAAGTAACGAGGGAGTTATACCTCTGCTCTCTCCCCCAAACAATGCTCATTTCCCGCCCTTTTCTTGTGGTCTTGCGCGTGGCTTGTTACGCATCATCATCATTCAACATGCGTTCCCATTTTGATAATATTGTATCAAAGCAACGAAACATTTTTATTATTTGTGTATATTCTTTTGTAGACGTGCAAATGACATGGTTGGTTTCTCTTTTTTTGATTGCTGTCCAAGCCCGCATGTCATTTAAGCGAGGAAGGGAGCAAGGGCAGGGAACTGCTGGACAAGAGCAGGCGACTGTTGGTGCAGCACCTTGAGGATCTCAATCAGTTCTGCGCGCTGGTCAGGCTTGATCTCGTCTTCGTTAGCAAGGACATGAGCAAAGCATGGCATCAGCGATGCCAAGTTGCTGATCACCCAAGCGTTGTTCGACCGAATCAACGAGAACAGCATCTTGAAGACGGGGACGTTCTCAGCATAGTCGCGCTTCAGGGGCAGAGCAGCCACAAATGTTGGCATCACCTGCTCCAATGGGACGCTCTCAGGGTGGCGCATGATCATCCTGGCCACGGCACCGCAGGCATTATCCGTAACATTGGGGAGGGGCTGGTTCTGGAACAGGGGGTATAAGGCCGTCAGAATGTTGGGGTATTGCGACGAAATGTTCAGCGTCGTGTTCTCGCACAGGGCTCCCATGGCAAATGCTGCGTTGCTGCGGACCTCGGGCTCCTCGTCCGCCAGAGCCTTAATAAACAGCTGGAAGAGCGTCTCAGTCAGCTCGGTAATACCTGCCTTCATGCCAGCAGTGATCTCTCCCAGGCAGCCGATGGCCATCGAGCGCTCGCTCGAGGGCTTAGACTTCTTGTAGTACTTGGCAACATGGGGGACAAACACCTTGGCATATGGAACAAATGTCTCGCCAAGAGCTCCAGCCATGGCGCTGACAAGGTCGGCAGCGTTCGAGATCAAGAGAGCGCTGTACTCGGCCTGCTCGTCCTCATCCAACAAACCCTCGTCGTCAACAAGCTCCTGCTGGCAGTACGCCTTCTTTTCAAAGATCTTGTTCAACGAGTCGGCAAGCTGGTTGATGTACTCAGCAATAATGCCAGGACCACATTGGTTGACAGTCTCGATCAGCTCTTGCAAAACATGAACGACGACCATCCTGAAAAAAGAATGATAATATAAAATACAAAAGAACGTATTAGTTTCCTATTTCCTTTTGTTTAGCAAACGAGCAAAAGGCTTCAAGAAAAGCAGCGAAGGATGGTATCTCAGAAGACATCATACTCTCATTTCGAATAGATCGAAGAGCTGGGTTTAAAGTAGCAGATGGATTCATCTTTGCTACCGATCCAATTCGCTGACAAGTCTGATTCCTTTGTTGGTCTCTGTCAACAACGGATAAAAAAAATAAAACATACTTATCGTCCTCATCTTCCAGCATAGGAACGATGACTGGCATGACAACACCGCAGAGGCTGGAAACATTGTCGTGCAGAGGCACCTTGACTGGGAGGCCAGCTTGCCAAGGCTCCGAGTTGGAAAGAGAGTAGAAGGTCCGCAGGAAAGTCAACAAAGCACCAGAGCTGGCTTTACGGACACCATCCGACATATGTTGGACAAGGTTGACCAGTTCAGTCACACATGTCTCAACATAAGGCAGGAAGGCGCCACGAGTGTGCTGGAAGAGTTCGCCAATGGTATCGGCAGCAATCTCCTTCTCGTCGGCGATAGCCGACTTGAAAACATAGGCAAGATCCTCCTCTGTTTCATCCGCATCAATGTCCTCGAGATCCTCCTCGTTAGCAGCGTTGGCGTTGCTGGCAGACTCATCCAGCTGGCAGGACTGGATCAGATGAGGGACAATGCCGGCAAGGTAAGGTGTGAATTCATCCTCAAAGACCTGAGACATGTTGGAGAAGAAGTAGAAACCGCACTCGCGAAGGCGGCTGTTATCCATGGTCAGACCAGCCATAACAAGGTTCATGAGGTCGTTCAGGTATGGGCGGAAGGCATCCTTGCCAACAGCAATGGCAATGGCGCCAAGGGCATCAGTAGTGATGCCACGAAGAGCCAAATCTTCCTCAGTGGCGTGGATGGTCATGAGGGGCTGGAGACGCTTCATGACCTCAGCAAAGTAAGGAGTGAACTCACTGCCAGAAGCATGGGCGGCAGAGCCGATAGCAGCCACGACATTGCCGCGAGTCTCATTCTGGAAGTTATCAAGCATACGCAACAGACGCTCCATCAGGACGGGGAGGTATTGCAGAATGTTGTCTCCA
This sequence comes from Actinomortierella wolfii, assembly GCA_016098105.1. NCBI lineage: Eukaryota > Fungi > Mortierellomycota > Mortierellomycetes > Mortierellales > Mortierellaceae > Actinomortierella > Actinomortierella wolfii. The sequence continues at coordinate 133,895 of JAAAIY010000013.1, forward strand.
AGACCCTCAAGGATGGCATCCAGAGCATTGCATGCGTTACGGGTGACTTCGGCCGAAGGTTCATTCATGAGGTTGAAGACGAGGGGCAGAAGGGTGGCGTGGTTCTCAGCAACATCCTGGTCAAATTCCTCAGCAAAAGCAATCAAGGCCATGCAGGCAGCGCGGCGGACAATCTCGACGGGATCCTGAAGACCAGCGCAAACAATCATCAACAAATCGTTGAACTTGGGGCGGATAAAGTCAACTGAACCCTCAACAAGGACAGCCAAAGTGATCATGGCAGCCTTGCGGTGGAGAGGGTCCTGATTCTGCATGTAGGCGAGGATACCCTCCATGGCGACAGGGAAGACCTGCTGAGGAGGAAGGTTAGTGGCCAGAACATTAATAACCTTGATAGCCAGGCGAGCAGACGAGTTTTCGTCAGAATCATCCTCCTCCTCGGCAGCAATGGGCATCAGAGTCTGGATCATGGGAATCGAGAGCTTAAGACGCTGAATCTTGGTCTTCTTGTAAACAATGGCCCACATGAGGAACGAAAGAGCCTGGGCACGGTAGACAGGCTGGTAGGACTTGTTGCTGGCAATGCCGAGGTAGAACTGGATCAAGTTCTGAACGTGCTTTGTCAAGACGGGAATCTCGAGCAGGAGCAAGCTGTCGAAAACATCGAAGCACTTGACAGCAGAATCTTCATCATCGGCATTGAGGCACTCCTGAAGGACATTGACCATATGGGGGATCAACTCTGTGAAGATGGCAATCTCCTCATTCTTATCGGTGTCAATGAAGTCGGCAATCTTGCCCAAAGCCTGGACAGTAGTAGTGCGGACAACCAAAGACTCTGGATCGACAATGGTGCGGCTGAAGAGATCCAGCAGCTGGCGCAAGTTGTCAACAAAGGCGTCAGTCACTTCAAAGATGGCGTAGATGACATAGATGCCAACCTCACGGTGGCCAGCATTCTGGCTGGAGGCGCACTGGAAGAGGAAAGTAATCAGTTCAGGCCATGTATTGTTGGGAATCTCATTACGGCCGATGATGGCGATAACACGAGCAGTGGAGTGGCGGGGAAGGGCCCTACAAATAGAAGAAAAAAAAAGACAGAGTTACGATTTTCAGTGTTAATGCATAGAAGTGGCAACGGATGTCCAATCTCCATTGATTTGGGCGAAGGATCCTCAGTCAGCAGTATCAATGAGAGAAAACGACCAAAAACTTACTCTGGCTCATGAAGAATGATTTCCAAAAGCTTGGCCTTGACACTTGTGCGAACACCCTCCTCCAACTTGGTCCACCAGGTGGTGACCTGCTTGCGAAGCTCCACAGCAGCCAGTTGGCGAATCTAATAGGGATGAAAGATATCACAGTGTCAACAGAACTGAGGGACCTGAAAAAACTTTAAAAAGCTCACCCTGATACCTATCGACCAACCTCCAGCTTGATAATGTTTTTGTGTTTGTTTGTTTTTGTCCGACGGTGTCTCTGCTCTCCTTCTGTTCTTTACCCCCTCCCCTCCAAACGCCCAGAGGAGCCACGCCCGTTCCTTTTCGGTTGTATAGAAACAACGACACAGCCTTGTGGTTTGTGAATCCAGAAAAGGCTCTAAAAGAAAGGTTACTCATGCGGAGTTCTCAATATCTCCCCTGAGCCATGCTAAGCCAACACTTTCCACTAGTTTACCCTTGCAACGTAGAGTTGTACCACTTGGCATCTCTTCCACAGGTCAAGAGGCCGATCCACAACGCCACTACTCTCTCACCCGCTCAAATCACCATCTGTGCCTATCAATTGTGCCGTACGTTCTTATCGCCCGAAGTCTGAAGAATGTGGACCAGGGCAGGTACACAGTTTGCCTCGGCGAAGAACTGGGTGTTCAGCGCCTTGGTAGCCTAATAACAGTCAAAGAATGAGAAACTTGCAGTTAGAATGATTGATCGTAAGTTTTCCATGGCTCACATGGCGGATTTCCATGTTTTGGGCGGCAGTGTTGTCATGGCCCGGGAGCAATCAGCCAGGCCACGTCCCCCTGTGTCCAGGAGACACAGTTGATGTACAGGTCAAAGAGCCTACCTCGCTAATCTGGTTGCTGTCATTGGAGAAGACCTTGTGCAAGGTCTGCTCAAGAGCTGCGACGTACTGCTCCATCTGAGAGGTATTAGGGGGAGGAGGAGAAGGTGAAAGAGCGAAGGTGAAAAAGAAAAGGAGGGGAGGGAAAATAACAAAAAAAAAAAGGTGGTTGACAACTTACAGTCGCGCCTCGGTCGAGCCAAAACAACTCAAGCAGTCACAATTTCCCTCGCACGTGGCCCCCCAGGTTTGCTCCTTTGTCCAGGTCCCTGCTCCCCCTTCATTCCAGGCAACACATTCGTTGCCACTTTTTTTTGTCGTAAAAGCAGGTGGATCGACACGTTGTCTCACCCTTCTTTATTCTTGGCAGTGAAGACAGAGCCCATCCTACCCTTCATATTTGCTCCGTTCATTTCCCTCACATGAGTAGATCGTCATTTACGAGATGAACCACACACGCAACCGTGCAGACAAAGAGTGAACAAGCTCTCCTTTATTCATGCACGGATCCCTCTATACGCTTATCGGACACTTTACATGCAATAGGCTCTCTGTTAGGTAATACACAATGAAGGATAGCTGAAGTAAATGCAAGATACTAACAATTGATCAAGGTTGCATGGAATCGACTTTCGAGAAGCGAGCACCATGGCCCAGTCCTCTCTCCGCTGTTCCCCTCTCGCTCTCCCTCTCCCCCACCCTCTCAACGGCTGCAGTGTGATAAAATAAAATAAAATGGGAAAGAGATGACCCTCCCACATTGTTGTTGGCGCTGTCTCTCTGTTGTTGAGTTTCTCAATGTCCCCTCTCCCCAGAATTAGCGTCATTCTACGTCGAATTGAATGAGCATTTTTGGAGTAAGCACGCCTTTTGTGTATGTGTCTGTGGAAAGTGCTAGTTCGGGCGAATGTACCTGGCCCACCGTCTGATAGAATGGAGTGGAAAAGGGAGAGACGAGAGGGCGAGATAACGAGAAAGCCTCATTGGAGGTTGAGGTTGCAAGCGTATATTTTTGGTTCCACCAGGTCTCTGTGTTGTCAATGATGTCGTAGGAAGGGCCCAAGCTGAAATGGACCTTTATATTGCACATACCCCCATCCTTTCATTTCTCTCCCCCCTTCTTCTTTTCTTTTGTCCCGCCCTTGCCCCACTTCATCTCTCCAACTCTCCAACAGCCAAGTCGTTCTGTGTCTCTCTTTTATGTCTCTTAACCAACCTCGACTGAGACTCTTATAGTTAACATCTTTGTTATCTCATCCTTTTGCCCTTTACCACATATATACACACACACTCTCTCTCTTTCTTCCCATTCTCCCTCCTAACCGCCCTCCTCCTTCTCTCTCCCATCATGGCATCGTTTGCAGTCCTGGAACAACTGCACGCTGTTGCCCCAGAAAAACAGCAGCTACTGCAGCAGCCTCTCACAGGCGCGCTCAAGTTGTCGCACCATCCCTTCCACCGACGAAACACCTCGCCCGAACTGCCCCAAGACTCCAACACTGATGCCCTAGACGAAAACGATGTGCTCGAGTCGTCCATGACTGCTGACTCGGCCATAGCTTGCACGCCGCCGCTATCCGTAGCAGATTCGACAGACGATGTCGACGACCTCTTCTCGCCGCTTTCTCCACCGGTGCCTTTACATTACCACCACAACCGATACGACCTCCATTCCTACCCTGCCTCCAATGCTCCCTCTCTTGCAGCTCCACAGTACTCAAAGAGCCACCCGTTTGACACAGTCGAGCGAGGCCTTCTATCTCTGCCAGATAAGAGCCATGTTGTACAGCGACTCCAGGCTGTCAGCACGGGTTTGACATCGCCCATTCCTATGGCTACGACCCCTCCCCCTCCCATACTGAAGAGTGAGACCATTGGCAATACCCAGAATCGCCGGCCAACTGTCTCTTTTGACATTGGCCAGGACGACGATAGCGAGGTGGAAGAGGAGGAAAGCGAGTTGAACTCGCCAGTGTCGTCACCATCACCGCTAGTCTCACTTGGCACGGTTGGACTATCCTAAACCAACCCAGGCTGAATCAGCTACACTTCCATCTATTCCATGTTCTCCAGGGAAGAAGAGCGACAACGAGGAGAAGGTGCACAAGAATGCTAAGGGGGTTGATGCAATTCAGCATGACCTCGCCTCGCTTGATCTCGAGTCAAGGGACCCAAGGGCTACTACTGCTCCCTCCACAACAACCACACCTCTCAAGAATACAGACGACTTGCTAGGCCATATCCTGGTCGAGCAAGCACCTTCGGACATGTTGGTTGCTCTTTTTGACCGTCCCACCGAGATGCAGGCGCTGGTCGCCCGGAACTCGGACTTCTTCAAGGTTTTGTATACCCAGATTGATTCCGCCTCGCTTGCCAATTTCAAGCAGGTTCTCTTTTCTTCCCGTGAGGAAAAGTGCGACGCTGTTTGGATGCAAGAGCTGGCTAGCCATCTCAAAGAACAGCCCTGTGTGCTCGAGAAATTCAAGAGCCTCGTTGGCTGGGTTGGTCCAGACGACGATGATGATGACGAGCATAGCGGTAGCGGTAGCGATAGAGCTGACGACGACGATGACTATGAGCTTTGGGGTGAAGATGAACACTGCTACAGGAGCTCATCCTATGAACAGATCCAAATCAAGTGGATCCGCGACTATCCTGAGCAGCTGGCCGCCTTCCCCAAAGAATACCCTCAGTTCTTCATCAATGCGCGGGAGCAGCTCCAAGGCAAGCGACTGTCGTTTGGTGGCGATCGCCGAGACCTGTACGAAATATTTTATGAGACACTCTTCCTGACGCGAGATCAGCTTCGATGCGATAATGCCTGGACGAGGCGAATGAACGCCTGTCTTGAGAAGCACCCAGACCTGCTCCTGCAGCTCAAGGAGATTATCGCCTACGAAATCGGTTGGGATGACTAGCAAGGTCTGTCTGGCTTGTTTATTCATTCATCATGAAGAGTGGCTGTAGTTTCGTCTAGTTTCTAGCCAATGATTAATGATAGTCTTTGGAATAAATTAACGTGTTATACCAGAAAGATGCCGAACGGTGCAGTGACGACGATGTCTGCGTCTTAGTAACAGCGCAAGTAAAAAGTTTAGTAACAGCGCAAGTAAAAAGCGCAACGTTTGCAGCACGACGAATTCTGGTCGCTTGCCCTTGCCGGTACCCAATGGAGAATATGCCCTTTAAACCCTATCCAGCCAGGGGGGAACGAGTCGGGAAAAAAATCTTGCCGGTGGCTCGAAAAGGGATTCTGGCCCAAGTGAGGGGAAGAATGCAGAAAGTGGGACCACCAGCCCAAATTGTTCCCTCGCACCCTTCTTCCCGTCATCCCTCATCCTTTTTTTTCATCTCTTCTACTTGCACTCTCCGTCAGACATGGACAACCCCATCATCAGCGCGCTCAACACCACCTTGTCGACGGTTGTGCAAGGTGTCAAGTATGTACCTGGGTCCGACATCGCCATCAACTACATCAAAAACTCGTACCAGAATGACCCTTTCCGCGTTGTTCTCGAGCTCGGCCTCGCCATCTACGCCGTTAAATACATGATGTCCAAGAAGTACAGAATTGATCAGAACCACGTTGCCCTCACAGAGAAGGTACACAGTTTTTTGCCTGATCCTCGTATTTTAGCTTCTTTCATGGAAGCATACAAAATGAGCTGGACACAAAAAAAGACAGGTTTAGATGTGTGCAATGCTCAAGTTTAACTGACCCTGCCATCTATGTCAACTCCGATTCCTTCATCGTGGATGATTTAGGAAATTGATGAGTTGATTGCCGAGTGGCAGCCAGAGCCTCTTGTTCAGCCTTTGTCAGATGTTCAGCGTATGGAACTTGAAAAGACGCAGGTCATTATTGGGTACGTGAGTCAGAAGTGCCTTGATCAGCCATACTGTTACCCTTGGCTATTAGTGTTCAAAACATTATGCGCGAAAAAGTGAAAAAAGACGCAGCGAGTAACCAATGAAGCATTGCGCAATCATACGCCGCTCCTCCGATCATTTATCGCATGATAGTTCGCAGGGTATCAAGCCCAAGGTTCAGTCGACTGGCAAGACTATGTTGAATCTCGCTGCCACCAACTACTACGACTTTGTGAACATGGAGCATATCAAGGTAAATATAATAGACAATCCTTTCCATCTTTCATGGGAGGCACCACGTTGCTCAATGTCTTCGAGCTCTAGCAAGACTTCGAGGAGATGCTTACATCGCTTCATGTTCTCTGTATGTTCCTTCTCGCTTATAGGAGAAGGCTATTGAAACTCTTCGTGCCTATGGTGTCGGCTCCTGTGGACCACCTGGCTTTTATGGCACTCTTGGTAAGAATCATTGACAAAGACTATTTACTTTTATTTTACGAGTTTGATTCGCTGCTCATACCTAATTATATTTGTGAATTCAAATAGATGTCCACATGCAGCTGGAGAAGGATATTGCCAACTTTTTGGGAACGGAGGCCGCCATCATCTATGCTCAGGGTTTCTCAACCATCCCTTCGGTCATTTCGGCATTCTCCAAGCGTGGAGACCTTATTGTTTGGTAAGAATGCCCTCTATTGTATGATCTTATTCGTCTTCAATTTTGAGCCCGCCTCCGGCACTTTTCTCACTCTTATCTGTGCTTATCTTTCCTTGTCATAACAGCGACGACGGATGCAATTTTGCAGTTCAGAAAGGAACTCAGATCTCTCGTTCGAATGTAAAGTTCTTCAAGCACAATGACATGGCCGATCTGGAACGCGTTCTCGAGTCAATCCGCGTAGAGTCGCTGGCAAATAAGAAGCGTCCACTGACACGTCGTTTCATTGTTACAGAGGGCCTTTTCCAATACTCGGGCGACATTGCACCACTGGATAAGATTATGGAGCTTAAGCACAAGTACAAGTATCGTGTGATCTTGGATGAATCTTCGTCGTTTGGTGTTCTTGGCAAGACTGGTCGTGGTGTCACAGAGCTGTTCAATGTGCCACCCAAGGAGGTTGACATGATTGTGGGCTCCATGGCTAACTCGTTCGCGGCCGCTGGTGGCTTCTGCGCTGGTCATAAGGAAGTTGTGAGCCATCAACGTCTGTCTGGTCAATCGTTTGTGTTCTCGGCCTCCATTCCCGCCATGCTGACAATCTGCTCGTCTGAGGCTATCAAGGTCCTGGACTCGCCCAAGGGTGAGCAGCTGATTAAGGAGCTTCACAACAATGCAAACACATTCCGTAACGGTATCCTGAACGGTGCTAACAAGGATGCAGTTGAGCTGTCGGGCGATGCTGGCTCGCCTATCCTGCACCTTCGATTCCCTCAGGCGGCTCTGCGGGCAGCAGGCATCACAACACGAGATGAAGAGACATTTTTGCTTCAGGAGGTGGTAGATGAGGTGGCTATCAAGGACTCGCTGTTGATTACACGCGCCAAGTATGTCGAGTCGCAGGAGAAGTTTTTGCCTCGCCCCTCGATCCGCATTACCGTGTCGGCAGCACACTCGAAGAAGGAACTGGAGAAGGCGGCTCAGTCGATCAAATCGGCCTTCAGCAAAGTACTTGCCAAGCGCAAGTGACCATCGTCGCGACCTTTTCTTTCCGCTCTTATTGACTCTTTTGTTTCCTAATATTTTTTAAATACTTACATAATGTCTTGCTTGCTATTTTTTTGATTTAATCGTAATATCTACCGCTTTTTGTTGTCTTGACTCATTGCACATGTTTTTCCCCTCTGCGGCGTGTAAACTATTGGTGGCAATTTTCAATCTAGGGGCAAGTGGCTTTTTTTGCTTGAAGTTCCAACGAACCGCAGTCTAGGTACTAGCTCGGGTCTTTTTATATTTCATCTTGCACATTTTTTTATTTTACTTTCTTCATTCCATTTTCCTTACGTCTGCCTTCTATCACACTCTCGGCCACAGTGATGCCTGCCGACCCCCAATGCATCGTCGATGACCCTAGCGAGTTTGCTGCTCTTGTCTGCGACACCATTCTATACGAATGGGCACGAACATGCGAGTACTATAATAACATAGACCCGAATACTGGCATGGTGCGAATTGAGCATGGCCAGTTTGCCAAATGGTTCCGCATCGCCATTGAAACCTGTGCAAAGTTCCGACGCATGTTTCCTGGCCACCGTTTTGATAATATGCTCCGTGCCACCGGCCTGCAAGACGCACCCAAGGTTAAGAGTCACTTTAGTGAGGACAATGTGGGTCTGTACGAGTTCTTTCCGCAAAGTGATGAACCAACATTGCTTGCTTTCGACAACAAGTTCTTTATCCCGCGCATGGATATCTCATCAGACGACAACGGGGATGAGCGAAACTTCTTGCGTATGTACAGTGCTGTCGCCCTTGAGAGTTATCAACAGATGACAGCCCTCATCATATCGACATTGCTGAAAAAGTGGAAAGCTGATACACTGGAGCGTGAGCCTGCCATTGTGTACTTGGGCTATAAGGTTCTCTACCGCCTGATGCCACCCTACAGCAAAATCCTCAGAGAGGCATACCACTCGCGTGGGGCCATTACTCCTCCTACTCCCAATGAAGCGTTTGCAAAGGTCTTGGAAGATAAATCGGCGACTTCGCATACCATTGTTAGCAATGGAACAGACGTTCCTGAAATCCAAAGTACCCCTCAGATGTATGACATCTTTGGAGTCAATGCAGACCTCAAGCGACTCTCGGCCAGCAATGTCAATTGGCAAACCCTGACTCAGTTGGCGACACAATATTACAACGTATGTGATTCAATCACGACCCCTGTGGAATTGAGCGTGTGGTAATTGTTGAAATGCTCTGCATTCTCTGGGTCAAAGCTCAAACCTTTTTTCTTTCTGCTGGTACTCTTGTTTTTCCATTTCTGTTCTGGCTATGTTGAAATTCCACATTCAGAGCGTCAAATCGTCTAACCGTGCCGAAGAACGTCGCAGTGATTTGATCCGCAGGATACAAAACATTCTGAACAAAGCGTTTCCTGAGGATGCGCTGAGAGTCGAGGCATTTGGGTAAAGAGCGAAAGGAATTGTCAACATGTGTCAATGATTTTTTTATATCTTCGCATGCACCGATACTGACTGGAGGGATATTGACTTGCCAATGAACTTTAGATCAGCAGCAATCGGGCTGGGCTCCGAAAACAGCGATCTAGACCTTTGTATTACTACCCCACGCTTTAACAAGCGTGCAGCCTACAACGATATGAGATTTCTCCGGAATCTTTTCGCTCACAACCGTATGCGCAAGCCGATGGCTATTGCGAATGCTCGTGTCCCCATCGTCAAATTCGAAGATCCCGTGACGCGCATCAAGGTCGATATCAACTGTAACCATGTCCTAGGTGTTCATAACTCGCAACTAATCAAGACATATATGCAGGTCGACCCCCGTCTGCCCAAGATGCTTTACATCCTCAAGGCACTCATCAAGATCCATGGCATTCATGACTCGTCTCAGGGCCTGCTGAGCAGCTACACCGTGGTCATGATGGCGATTGGTTTTTTCCAATCACAAAATATCTTGCCGAATCTGCAGAACCAAGCCCGGAGTAATATGACTGACTTGCTGGTTCAATTGGACCACGACGGCACAGGAGGACGCGAACTGGTGGACTGTACTTTTGATCGAGATTGGAGGAGATACGAAGGATACGGTGCCAGTAACACAAAGTCGCTTGGCCAACTGCTCTTTGAATTTTTTGAGCTTTTTGCGCGCGATTTCAACTATCCAGAATGGGAAGTCAACATTCGCCTGGGTGGCCTGTGTGGACGGGGTGGCGTGCCCTTGTCATCTATTGGTGGCCAAGAAAACTCTTCTGTCTCCAAGAAGAATAATAATAGACCTCGGCGTCGTGCCGAGTTTGTCGTCATGGATCCCTTCTTACGGCAACGGAACGTAGCGGGCACTTGTCGGACTAAGAACTTGCCCCATGTATGGGCTGTGTTTGACTATGTGTACGAAAAGCTGAGTCAAGGCGACTGGAAAGGAGCAACAACACGCATGGTATGGCCACCAAAAGCCAGTCATGTTAAAGTAACCACGTTCGCCGCCAACACGACGACTACAGCCACCAGCAATACGGCGATGGCAACCATCAGCGATACGACGGTGACAGTCACTGGCAATATGACAGTGGCAACCATTGGCGATGTAACAATGCCAACATCATTATCAAACAATACCGTTGTTATCACTTCTACTTCTGCACCTGCTCCTGCTCCAGAGACAACTGAAAAGCGAAAGCGAAATCGACAGCGCAAAAATAAGGAGAATGTTCAGCCTCAGACTCCAAACGAATCTCGTCGTAAAGAGAAAGCAAAACAGCATGGCCCGCCTCATAAACCAACCGTTTCACATAATGGAGCCTTAAAAAGTGGGTCGGGATCGCAGAAACAGAAGCTCCAGTCGACAACAACTGCAGATATATCTCACTCTCCGGGCTATATTGGAACCTTAGAAATTGTACCTGGACCGCAGAAACAGAAGCATCAGCCAGCAACTGCCAAAGCATCTTCCTCTTCGTCAGTACCTGTACCATTATCTACACCGACGTCAGCGTCGTCACATCATCATCCTCCTCTTCTTCAAGCAGCACGACAGTCGATGCCGCCACGATCACAAAGTCCTCTAGGAACAATTGCGTTTGAAAGCGATAGTAAGGCGACACGCGCGAAACGTGAAAGTTCCGTTGCATCAAAACAACCCGCAGCTCATCATCATCGGCAGATGGGACGTCGATCCATTCTATTGACGTCGGAGGCAGCCTTGGTCACGGCTTCCTTGGGAGGACATAGCTGAGGAGAATCAGTCTTCTCTGGGTCTCTCTCCCTCCTTTTTTTCCCCTTTGCTCCTCCTCCAATCGCACGTTCTTTCATTTGCTTCTCTTTCTCCTTCCCTCCATACTTTGAGAAAACTACGAATAAGAAAAAAGGGTGCTAAAAAAGCATTGATTAACCCCTATCTGTCCCACCTCCTTTTCCTGTTTATATACTGCATTCCTGTGGATGAATCGCAAAATGCACTTTGCTTTTTTCTAAAATGTCAAAATCTTTATATCTTTTATTGTGAAGGAAGAGGTGGTTCTTTTATTTGAATGGACCAGCCATGCAAGGATCGCCACCCGCTCTTTTCTATCTGTCTCTCTCCTCCTCCCCCCTATTTTGGACTATGCGCTGTATATTTCTTTTGGTGTGGTGATTTGGTGGAAGAGATGCACAGCATCCTCTCCCCTTTTTCGTTCCTCCTTTCCTTCTTCATTTTACCCCAATGGAAATAAAGGAAAAAAGAAAAGTATTGGTGAGATGGGAAAAAGGACCCTTTTGAAGTCTAGGATGTACCTTCAAAGTACTCGGGTGATGGAAAGCTGACTAGTGAGCTCTGAGAATCATTGGCAGAGGCTGGTTGACTATAGGTCAGTGTTGAGGCTAGCAATGTTGTGTTCAGTAGACCATTAATATTGCCTCCACTGGTATCCGGACTTGAGGTTTGCCACCAGCTTGATGGGGAGGTTATTGTCATGCCGGTACATGTCGACGAGGTACTGCTGCTCCGTGCCCGTCCATCCACCGCGAGACTTGGTGCACTGCTTCGGGCATGCGAATTCTTTGTGATTCCATATTTGATGCTCAATTTCCGTAAGCTCTCCAGAGCCAGGCTGACGCTATCGGTGATCGTTGTAGCGGTCAATGACTTCGCCTGTAATCCGAGGGCATCACTCTGGTTATCATGAGCACGTTCGATGATTACTTGCGGATGTTGTGGACAGGTGGTTGCTGCACAATGATGGTGTACATATTCACCAGAGTCACTGCCGTCGTCATGGCGATTATTGCAGCCATCGTGAGCGTGGTGACAACAATGCTCACTATTGACTATCCGTCGAGACATGTCACGCGGCTGGATAATGTTACCGTTGGCAGACACGAGCGTGATAGCGGGCTGTGCAGGGGCAGAAGGCCCAGCGCCGTTGATCAGAGGTGTAAAGTCATGCTGATGGCGGCTCCCCCTGGCAGAATGCCGTCCATCATGCAGAATGGATAGGGCGTTGGTGTAACGGCTTCCATTACTGTTGGTCGTGGTGTTTAAATCGGACATGGAAAGAAAAAATAAAAGAATCTCTATCTTGAAGGAGTAATGTGCGATGATTATTGGAAAAAATTTGCTATTGTGAATGAAATGATAAACGTGAGAACGAGGCGGGGTGAGAGTTGTTGGAAACCCTGTAGATGATGTGAAAAATATAAACGACTCGAAGAAACACAATGACATAGCCTTTTATCCTGTGGGTTCTTTGATGTGTCAAAGGGGGGAAGAGAGGGGGAAAGACACAGAAGACCAAGCATCGATACTAGACCTACCTGAAATTTTCTTTTTCTTTTTGAAAAGATTAAATTCGATAGGTGCTGGTCCGTGCAAGCTCCCCCCTTGATCTGTGAAAACTGACCACAGTACCACTAACAAATGGCCTGGGGTCACATGAGAATGCTGTGGTTACGATATAAGCAATTTGCTTGTGCTTCAACAATCTCCCCCCAACTCATTCATATCCCATGTAAAATGCTTCCCCCACAAACGCATGGCTCTTTTTCCAGTCAAGAAATAAAGGGTCGATGCTAATTCACATGACAGAAAGATCGTTGTCAGCTTTATAGTAAAAATTAAAAACGCGATATGTCGTAACAATAGGATGGAAGAAATCTTTTATATCTGCTCTAGTGTTACCATAAGGAGATTTTTCGTACAGGTTCGCCTCCAGGAAACCCTACATTTTGGTGACACAAACAAGTTCTTGAACCATTGTTGTGAAGTGGAACCATCTGCAGCCTTTTTTCTCCTGTTGTCATAACCCATCCCCGATAATACTCTACAGGAGCCGAATGATTGCAATTTTTAGCCTTGCAATCAGCAGTGTTTTTTTTTTAAAAAAAATGCGCTCATGGCTGGATGCAGTGGCTGTGATGTAACAACAGGGCTGCACAAGCCCTCTTCTATTATATCTCTGGTTTGGGAAAAGCATAAAGGGGTTGTTACTCATGTACGCCCAGCGAAAAGACAAAGCCTACCTGCTCAATGACTCTCTGGAGACATTCCTAGGAAGAAAGAAATTAAACAGTCAAATAAAGACTCGGCGTACCTTGCCCTTTTGTGACCAAAAAAGGAATATTCTCTTCACTCTGCCTGGAACGCCAATGGACAAAGCATTTTTATGTAACAGTGCGTGTGTGACGAGTTGTAAACTCTTTGGACAGTGTACACTTTTATATACTGGCAATAGTGTATAGGTCAGCATGTATGATCCAGGGATAAAGTATGGCATAGTCAGAGCCGCTTCTTGCTTGGAGATTTTGTTATGTATGTAACTGCCTTCATTTTCAAAAAATGACCAGAAGGGATATTTAATAGCAAGGAGTTTCGTCTAATATTCTGAAGGAATGTAATTCATCTTGAGTAAAGGGATGGGGGTGGCAGCTTCCCAAGGCATTGGCTATCAAGACTACCCACTAAGGAAGGATGTATGAGATGTTGACATGAAACGCATCGTTGCATCCACACGACAAACAACCAAAGAAGCAAAAATAGTATATAGGCCTGTTTTATTGTTCTATCAATTCATTCTCCTACGAATAGTTTTTGTTCACCAGAGGATAGGACTCTGTTCTTTAAAGCTCAATGTTTTTTCGCAAGACAGTTTTAAAACTCTTCTTGTAACCATGGCTAAATGAATACAGCCTCTATGGATGTCGAATGATTTGTAGGAGCTCGCATCTTAATGAATTTTCATGGAAGATCTCCAAGTGGCGAGAGATGGTGATAGGGTATGTTGGGTGGTAGAAACAGCAGAAATCTGAAGCTGAGAGATAATACGCTCGCATCAACATCTAAAGACCGTAAGTATGGCGAGTCTATCTTGTATTGCTTACTCAGTTTTTCTACGTAGGCATACGTTTTACAAACTAGTACTACCTGATACTTGGCAGGTATGGGCACACCCATGATTATCCCCATGAGCTAAACTACAGCGGAAAAGCGAGATTGATTAGCATCGGCATAGATCCTGCGAGTGTATGTGATACTCGCTAGAGATATTGGCTATAGGGAGCTATGAGGGGTGACCAAGGAAAAGCGGCGTGTAGATGGCATCACCTAAAATGCTATCCAAAGCGGACATTGCCGTGTTTCCACTGTTATGAGCTAATTTACCCCCTTCTGTCAAATAGCGATCGATTCAGACTTTAGTATGAATTCAATGGCATTCGGCCAAGCAATTGAGATAAATATTTCCACTCAACAGAGCAATGCGAAGCATATAAAGGATACTACCCCATACGGCTACCATCTTGTAACCACTTCCCAACAAATCATTGGTTCACACGGCTACACTTTGCTTTGTTCAGTTTGTTTGTTAGGACCATCTTAGGGAAAAAAAAGGTTGTGTAATGGTGATTATGGCCACACGAGAGCCAACAATCCGATAAAGAAAAAATGCTGCGCGATTTCCGACAAAGGGGTAATCGAAAGATACCAAGAATGGCCATTTGACGACGCTACGCGGAGAACAACAGCATTTAGGCTCTCGCATCCTCTATGGAAATATGACTCTTGGTCTGGTTCGGATACAACTTTTTAAATTCTCGCAGTACAAAATGGTATTGGCTGCCCAATTTTGAAATTGAGTTGTGTGTGTTTTCGAGAGCCAATTCATTCCAGCTTTCTTTTTAAGTGCATGTTTCCCCCTGCTCTCTCTCGCCCCTTGCCAAACACAACAGCCACCTGTACGCCCTGAAGTTTCTATAATCTTCCTTCTCCCGACCCACAGTTCCTAATAGGCGATTTCGAAGAGACAGTGGTTTCGAGGTTGTTGTTGCAATCCAGGTTCAAGAAAGTACTCTCTTTGCCCCTGGCATTCTGACTGCTACCTTCTAGCCTGATAACAAAAGGAAGCGCTGAGTGCGTTGGCCTATACGTACTCTTCCGCTGCAGATAAACGTGATGTAAACGTTTAATCTTGCGGAATGCATCCCCTGGCGCCCTTAGTGCAGGATCATCTCTTACAATAGCCAAACAAATGGCTGCAGCATTATTATTTACAAGCACGAGCCTCTCCCTTCTTTCGATCGCAAAGTATAAAAGAAGCCTGTGGCCACTTTCCACTTCTTTCCTCTTTATCTATTCTTCTCCCTTTCACCCTCCCCCCACCTACATAGTCAGAGCAAAAACCTCTTGTGGAATAGGAGAACAAAGAGCCATTTGCTGCATCTTCAAGCATACTGGCTGAGGATTAGCCCTCTTAACGTGATAGTTGATCATTCTTTCAATCTAAATATTTTGACATGCCCTTCTGTGATGCTGAGGGTTGGACCCCCATTAGCTCCTCGAGAGCAATGGACTTTACTCTGTGTTTTCAAAACAGGTAGAGCTACTATATTATTTCGGCATCATCGCAACTTTCATTCCTTTGTTCTCATATAAGCCTATCATGGAGAAGATTGTACAACAGTACGATTGACACAGGCTACCTATGGCCATTCTATTTCTTATTCACAAAGTGTCTTGACGGTTGTCCCAAGCGCTGTACTCCTTTTGGTCTTTTCTCCACGCCTTTTTAAACTCTTGTCCAAAGGTCGCCTTGATGGTGTGTCGTACACAGCACTCTTCATCAGCAAGATGATTGGTGTTCTGACAGCTCTAGCCCTGCAGATTGCCTTCCTTGCTAAGGTGGTCCAACTCGAGAACTATCCGTCTTCGTTTATCCTTAGTTCTACCTTGTATATTGTCTCCATCGTAAGTGCTTTATATTTATTCAAATAAGAAAGGAAGAAGAGGGGCAAGTAAATAAAATAGGGAAAAATGAAATATGAAACAATGATCGTCGGTCACCGTTAAGCAAAGATTCATCGGCTCTAAGGCACATCTCCTCTATTTTTTTTCCTTTTTTGTTCACGAAACACTATACCAAATCAAGCTTGCTTCTTTGATTTTGCACTACTACGAACACTTTAATATGCCCAACCCATCGAGCATCCTACTCCTATACTGGCTATTCACGGGACTTATCGCCATCTTTCCAACACGTTCCCTTGCACAAGAGTCTGTCAATGGAATTCGCGATACCTTGCCACTAATCAAGCTGCTCTTCGCCATCGTCGCCTTGGCTATCTTTGTGCTCGAAAACTTCCCCAAGGCCAATCACGCGTCATTGACTCGCCCCAATGCCCATGTGTCGACAAGACAACCAAACCCGTCCCCCGAACCCTATTCCAACTTTTTTGCCCGAATTACATTCTTATGGGTGCTGCCGCTTTTAAACAAGGGCAAGAAGAAGTCGCTGCGAATGGACGACATCTGGAGCCTGCATCCAAAACTCCTCTCGCACACACTCTTCATGACCAGCCAGGCTAAACTTGAAGCTGATCAGGCTCTTGCGCATCAGCAGGCTGAGGATCACAAGGTAGTAGCCGGACAAACGGACAAGTCGGAGGACACAGCGCGCAAGGTGGATCTCTTTGGGATTATCATGCACACTGTCGGTTGGTCGTTCCTGAGTGCAGCAATCCCGCGGTTGTTGTATATCCCCTCGTTGTACGTGCGTCCGATCCTGTTTTCATCGTTGATCAATTTTATGGATAGTTATACCAGTCGGTATATCGAGGCCGGAGGTGTACCGCAGCCTGTATGGCAAGGGTTTGGCTTTGCGATCGCCGTCTTCGTGACATCAGTACTGAGCAATATCTTTGATGCACAGTTCAATAATATTTGCTTCCAGTCAGCGATCCGCGCTCGCGGTGCGTTTGTCGGGCTGCTTTACCACAAGGCATTACGGTTGAGCTCAACGAATAAACAAGAAGGCATCGGTGCGATTGTCAACCACATGAGCACAGATGTTGACCGTGTGATTGCGCTCTTCCCGGTTGTACACTACATTTGGAGCGGACTGGTGGAGTTGGTCATTGTCGTTGTGCAGCTGTACCGAGAGATCAAGTACGCCATGTTTGCTAGCCTGGGCGTTGTGCTTGTCCTGATCGTAATTTGTGGTGGTATAGCACCACAGATCAGCAAGTATGAGAAGCTGATGATGAAAGAGTCGGATAAGCGCATGAAGCTGATTACCGAGTTGGTCAACCACATCAAGGCCATCAAGCTGTATGTTTGGGAACGCTACTTTATCAAGAACATCACAGAGTCGCGCGCACGCCAGCTGGAGCATCTTAAGCAGTTCTACCTATGGATCACCGGCATCTCAGCCATCTTCAACATGGTCAACGTCTTTGCTATCTTTACTGCTTTAACGACCTACACGGCAATAGCCACTCCCGACCAGCCCCTCGATATTCGCCGCATCTTTGTCACCATCACGTTGATTCACATGCTAGAAGGTCCACTGACTCAGGTCTCGGGTGCTTTGCCAACATTTATCAGTGGCAAAGTCGCTTTTGACCGTCTGAAGAAGTACATGGAGTCAGAGGAAATCTGCAGCGACAACCTGGAGCGCCACCCGGACCCTGAGGCCTCGGACATTGCCTATGAGATCCGCGACGGTACATTTGGTTGGTATACTCCAGCAGCCATCAAAACTATTACTGAGGAGCGCGAGAAGGAGGCTAAGGAGAAGGCCGAAAAGTCCGAAAAGGAAGCAAAGGAGAAGGAGAAGAAGGAAATGAAGAATATGAGTAGTGAGAAGGGCGAGGGCACAAAGGACATCATGGATGTCACAAACGAAGAGTTGGCATCTGAGGAGAGGCCGACAGATAACACAAGCCTTTCTAATGTGTCGTCACGAGACACACTTGGACCAGTGCTTCACAACATTTCGCTGACTGTGAAGCGCGGTTCGTTGACGGCAGTGGTCGGACGTGTAGGCGAGGGCAAGTCATCGCTGATCGGCGCACTTCTTGGGGAAATGCACAAGTACAGCGGTACTGTCCGCTCCTATGGACGATTGGCCTATGTAGCCCAATCAGCTTGGATCCTCAGCGATACCGTCCGTAATAACATTTTGTTTGGCCGCGAGTACGACCAAGAAAAGTACCTCCAAGTTGTCCATGCATGCGCTCTCGACAGTGATTTCAAGATGCTCGTTTCTGGTGATAAAACCAAAGTTGGCGAAAAGGTAAGTATATTCCAACAAGTAAAAAAAAAATGTTCATAATTTGTGATGAACAGTGCAAAACACTATCACTCTCACACGTATAACAAAAAAAAGTAAGCATTCCACTCAAACCAAGTTGGCATTCACTGAAATGTTATTTAGGGTATCAACCTGTCTGGTGGCCAGAAACAACGTATCGCCATTGCCCGTGCAGTTTATGCAGATGCAGACGTGTACATATTTGATGACCCGCTGTCAGCTGTGGATGCTCATGTCGATCGTCACATATTTGAGGAAGTGATCAACAAACTCCTTGCCCAAAAGACTCGGATTCTAGTCACAAATGGTGTTCACCACCTCAGCAATGTCGATCAAATCGTTGTTATCAAAGACGGCAGAATCACCCAGGATGGAAGCTATGAGAAGTTGATCGTGGACACCGACGGTGACCTCTATCGTCTTGTACAGGAAAGCAAGCTAACCCATGGTGTCAAGAAGGAAGTCGAGTCGGCCGATGAAGAGAGCCTCATAGAGACACCCCAAGACTCCGAGTCCGTTTCTGATCTCAGCAAGCGCCCTGAGGTTCACCGCCAAAAAACGACAAAGTGGGGAGAGAAGAAAGACGATCTTGACCTAACGGATCACCAGAACATTGACGACGAAGTGAAAATCGAGGGTCGAGTTGGATGGAACGTCTACAAGTACTACCTCAAAGCCGTCGGTATGAAGGCATGCATCGCATTCGTGTTTGCCTGTATAGCCTGTATGATCCTTGAGTTTAACACTCAGCTGTGGCTCAAGAACTGGGGCAGTGATAATGAGAAACCGGTGCCGACACATGGTCGTACTTACTGGATGTTGACATATCTGTGTTGGATGATGAGTGGGATGCTCATGATTACGATGATGGTGGGTATCACGATGGTTGTCATGGCGCGTCGAGCATCCAAGAACTTGCATGCGAGCATGCTAGTGCCGATGATACGGTCTCCGATGAGCTTCTTTGACGTGACATCGTCTGGAAAAGTGATCAACCGGTTTTCACACGACATTTCTTCGATCGATATTGAGCTACCAGCCAACTTCTTAACCCTCTTGTTCCTCGTCACCGCTGTGATTTTGCAATTTGCATTTGCAGTGGCTGCCACAGCCTACTTTTTAATCTTGCTGGCTATCTTGCTGGCATGCTACTACTATCTGGCCGGCTACTTCCTCGTTTCATCGCGTGAGCTCAAGCGTCTCGACTCGGCTGCGCGGTCGCCCATGTATGCGCACTTTGGCGAAACTCTGAACGGACTGATGACGCTGCGCGGCTTTGGAGAGGCGGAACGCTTTGCAATGCAGGCTACCAAAATGCTTGACCAATCGCAGCAGGTGTACTACCTAACCAACTCGACTCAACGCTGGCTCCAGATGATGCTCGCCTTTTTGAGTGATATTGTGCTCGGTTTCATTGCCGTAATGGCTGTCGTACAGCGAAACACGGCTAGTGCAGGAGTGTTTGCCATTGTCCTGTCACAGATTGGCACATTAACTGGATTTGTGAGCTCAATGATGATGGAGTACTGCCAGATTGAGACAAACATCGTCTCGGTGGAACGTGTGCGCGAGTACAGTCAACTGAAGCCAGAAGCGCCCGACGTGATCCCAGGGTCTGATCTGGACGACCAATGGCCACAACAAGGCAAGATTGAGTTCCGAAACTATTCGACACGCTATCGCGAGGGGTTGGATCTAGTACTGAAGAATATCAATTTTACTATTCAGCCCGGCGAGCGTGTTGGCATTGTCGGTCGCACAGGTGCTGGAAAGTCGTCGGTCACACTCGCTTTGTTCCGAATTATCGAAGCCGCTGAAGGCACAATCTTGGTCGACGACGTCGACATCTCAACATTGGGCTTGAACGACCTGCGCTCACGGCTCACAATTATCCCTCAAGATCCATTCCTGTTTGGTGGTACGATCCGAAGCAACCTAGATCCGTTTGGCGAGTTTCAGGATGCTGATATATGGGCTGCGCTTGAAGAGGCATCACTCAAACCTCATGTTTCGTCCTTGCCTGATGGCTTGCAGAGCGCGATCGAAAACGGTGGCGAGAGCATGTCGCTCGGTCAACGGCAACTCATGAGTTTGGCACGAGCCATGCGGCTTCGGAACACTCGAATCCTGTGTCTGGATGAGGCGACGGCGGCGATCGATATTGAAACTGACAATGCCATCCAGCGAGCGCTGCGCAAATCGTTTAAAGATTGCACCGTGCTGACGATTGCTCACCGCATCAACACCATCATGGACAGCGACCGTATTCTCGTTCTTGA
Source organism: Actinomortierella wolfii (assembly GCA_016098105.1). NCBI lineage: Eukaryota > Fungi > Mortierellomycota > Mortierellomycetes > Mortierellales > Mortierellaceae > Actinomortierella > Actinomortierella wolfii. The sequence goes on from JAAAIY010000013.1 coordinate 154,350, forward strand.
CCATGGTCGCGTCGCCGAGTTTGACACGCCACAGAGACTTCTTGGTGATCCCAATGGCATTTTCTACAGCCTTGTCAAGACAAACGATGCTGTTAGATCCGATATTCATAGTTAAATTTGATATATTTGCTACTTTTTTCTATTTCGTCTTGGCTTTTAAATTTGATAACCATGATTACATTTCATTCAGAGCCAGCGCTCATTCTTCTTTCACTATGAATCTTCAAACCTGGAAGATTATCACACAGTAGTCATTTGACCGTATTTTCCTTCATAGCTGAATGCAATTTCGCTGGCTGTTGGTTATAACTCGCTTCAGCAGATGCCAGAAAAATTTGGTGAAGAGGATAGTCAAATTTCATATATTATCCCACACTCTGCCTCACAAGTTTCGCTGTTGGCAAACCCTACTAACGCTTCAGCTAATGCCCAGTGCAATAGACAGAGCAGCACTCTGTGGTGTTCGTTGTGACTTGCTATTCCAACTAACGTGCAACTAACGTCCAACTAACCCTCAACCAACCATAGTAGCTTGCTTTATCCAACTTATGCTCAGTTAACGCCCAATCAATGCTCCACTGTTACCTCACCAACGCTGTTTAATTCGACCAAATTTCCCTTTTAATACTTCGCTTAACACATAAACAACCCACATAGTGAGCAGTATATCGCAAGCGTGAAGCTGATATTCAAGGAAATTGGTTCCGAAACGACTTGTGTCCGTCGTCTGTGGCTGGTGACATTTGTGTACATGTCTATCAGATCCTATCTTTTTGCCATTCTGAGTGAATCTCGAATTGTTGAATGGAGACTTTGTCCCCGTTTGCCCACCACTCGGGATGCACCCTCAGGATACATTTTTTATCAATGAATCAATGCACCCATTGGACCACGCCCTTCCAACCTGCTTTACAGGAAGAACCTCTCTCGTCAACATTATCAAGTTTGAAAAATCGAATGACTAGGGTGATTCGGGCCGTTCAATAGCTCGAGCTATTTAATCATATTCGAGTGTGCACTAACCATGCTTATGTGGCTCGAGCCAAAATCGAGCTGACATGATCGAATCAAGGTTCGGACTCGGACCCCAAAAGTACTTGAATGGAGTCGATAGTCTAGGTTAACCGTGGAAAATACTATACTTCACCTCAGTTGACACCATATGTATACATGCCGAAAGATGGACACGGTTCCTGTCCCAAATCTTTCCAAGAAGCAACAAGGTAAGCTAAGGTGGTAAATCTCAGCGACCCCAAATTCCTCATTCTGAAAAATAACGCTGTCTTAGTCCTCCAGTATCGCAGATACTAGGGGTAGCCAATGCTGTTGCAACTCGATTCGAGATAGTCGAGTTTAATATTTCTCATCATCGGTACATTATACCAGATAGACAGCAGATGCCAAAGCAGTGCCTGAAAGAATGATGTGAATCGCTGTTAAAACTTGGTTTGTGAGTCTCATCCAATCCCTCCTCCATCTACTTCCAGATTTACTGAAACACGCCGTAGCCTCTTGCATGTGTAGCTTGAAAGTTCCTGTAGTTAAAGGACATGTGTCTCATATTGATGGGAAAGCTGGAGGATCAGCGTCGAGTAGACATATCATTGTGTGACATGATGATACAATGATAAATCAGGGTTTGTGAGCTTTTGGGAGCCACGTTGAATAGAAGAGAATGGTGGAAGGAGTGGTTCCGGTAGCATCCGATTGTTGTCCTTGGAGGCGTGATCTAGTTGCCCGTGTTTCCTGCTTCATTTCGTTGTGTAGCAAGGGGTATCTGGATACAGGTGTGCGTGTGAGAGAATGAGTGAGGGAGTGAATGTGTGTGTAAAAAAACAAAGAGGGAAGATTGCCTATATGAGTGCAGCGATGGAATAAAAGGTAGGACTTTGGAAAATAAAGAATGCTGGCCTTTGCGTAAGAAGGGGGTGGGGTGAAGGAAAGAGATTCGATGGGCCATATCCAGGGGAGGGAAACATTTGTTTCCATGTGTGTGTGGCAATAGTTCTTCCTGGGTTACACCCATTACCCTCGTTCCGTCCATGTGGATACGATGTGGAGAGGGAGAATGAGCAAACTCAAATGTCCTAGCCCAGTCAATGTTGTTGTCAGTGTGCTCAGACCAACAATACAAGAGAAAGAGCAAACGTCTTTCTCTCTTCCAGCACTCAAGGGACTCCTCCCTTCTACGCCTTCTGTCCCTCATCGATCCTTTACGTGAGCGGTAAACAAAAAGCGGGGGATTCTGATTCCTCTCGGTCGGCATATCCTCTTTAAACGGTCTGAGGTGAGCCACCAAGAAGCACGAGGGAAGAGGCTGCTTTTTGCTATTTGTTTATTGTCAGCTCTTGAAAGTTAAGCCGGGCCTACCCATTCATCCCCAGTTTTTGCCTCTAAAGGTAGTTTACCCCCTGTTGAGTGTGTATATGTGTGTGTGGAGGAATGTGGGGAGGGTAGAAAATGAGAGAATGAAAAGAAGAAGGCATGAAAATGGGCAAAAAGATTCATGGCGCATTGATTTAACATGCACAGAGTTGAGAAACAGTATGAGTACTGGACAGCAGAAAAAAGGGTGAGGAACAGAGTGAGTAATCTGACCATACTAGGTGACAGTACAATTGAACGGCCGAAGGGACCAAAGAGGCTTTAACTGGACACTCTTTTTTTATTCTCTCCTTCTCCTCTCTCTCCCTCTTCCTCTTCGAATTGCATCTGCACCTCTCACTCTTCATTCGCTTCAGCTCATTCCTGCAGTCCCCCTATCTCTCTTCAGAACCCTCAACGGCTCCACTCTCTTAGAAAAAAACTTTGACAAGGGCCTACTCTGAAGTTTCTCTTCCCCTTCCGTCCAAGACTCTGTCGATAGAAAACAACTAGAAAAGCATCAACAACCACCCAGAGTCGCTCTGATCCACAATAGTCTCTTCCTCGTCACATATATATCATCATGACTGCCGCACAAGTACAAGGCCAGCACCAGCTGGCACAGCAAACGTCGCCTCTGGTTGCACCCAAGCCAACAGTCAAGCCCAAGGACCCGTTCTGGCTTGGAGGTAGGCTGAATTATCATGCTTGTCACTGTTATTTTCTTTCCATTTCGGAGGAAAAGAAGTAACTGAATTAGAAGCAGTCCGTCCTGTTTGCCAGTCCAACCCTAATCCCATCCCTTTAACCCCGCAACCTCCACAGCGAACAGGGATGCTGCCATGAAAAAAGGACCTGAATACACACACAGACACACACTTCTGAATCAATCTTCAAAGCCCACACATTTTTGATTGGCAGTAATACTAACAAATATTCTATCGGTATTTTCCCTGATGCAAAATTGAAACAGGTGCTGCTTCTTGCTCTGCAGCTCTTGTGTCCCATCCGTTTGATCTGGCAAAGGTGCGACTGCAGACCACCAAGGGTGCTGCCAAACAAGGCATGATTAGCACCATGATCAATGTAGCAAGACACGAGGGTATTTTTGCTCTGTATACTGGTCTCTCGGCTTCACTACTCCGCCAGGCTACCTATTCTACCGTTCGTTTTGGCTCCTACGATGTGCTCAAGGAAAAGCTCGGCCCAAAGGATGGCAGTAAGTCTTTGTTGGATATCACTGTCTCTCTTTCTCTCCCTTTGATCACCTGTGTGCACTGGACACAGCACATTCACACACTTCATCACATCGTCTCCAAGGGTCTCCATATCGTTGCAAGGGCATGAAAGGAGGAGTACAAGCCCTAATGTGGGAAAGTTGAGCTACACACTTTAAAAAAAGAGTCATCGTGTACCTCTCTGACAAAAAGGACTCATTTACCCCACATCTTCCTTCCGGAAGAGGATAAACGAAGCGACCCAACAATTGCTCCTTTTTCTGTACCTGCATATTGTTTGTCCAACTGATCGTCGGCCCCCTCCTCCCCTCCCTTGCCTCTTTAACGATTCTCGTCTCGGCTAAACTGAAAAAAACCTGTGCACAAGAAGAATAATTTTATGAGATACACTACATAGTGTTCTGTGGCCAAAGCGAGCCGGTACCACCATCTTGGGTATCATTGATAGTCTAACCTCTATTCCTCTCCGATTGAAAACATTGCTGTGCTAATTAATTAGGCCGCATCCCTGTTGGCACTATGTTGCTGTGCGGCGTTCTTGCAGGATGTTTGGGCGGTGGATTCGGCAACCCTGCAGATGTGGTTAACATCCGTATGGTCAATGACGGCAAGCTTCCGCCAGAGCAGCGCCGTAACTATAAGCATGCCGTCGATGGACTTATCCGGATTGTGCGGGAAGAAGGACCAGCACAGCTTATGCGTGGACTCGGGCCTAACATGAACCGTGCCATCCTCATGACCTCGTCGCAACTGGTCTCGTACGACGGCTTCAAGCGCCAGCTGCTTGCAACTCCATGGTTCAAGGATAACTTGGGTACCCATTTTGCTTCGTCACTACTGGCTGTAAGTCATTCTTTTCTTTTTTTGTACAGTCAAAAGTCTGTCTTGCTTTTGGTTTGTGAGTGTATCATGTTTTTTAATCTGTTGTAATTACGATTATATTCATAAACAGGGCCTGGTGGCGACAACTGTGTGTGCACCATTGGATGTCATCAAGACCAGAATCATGAACTCGTCTGGTGCTAGCGTAAGTGTCCTTTGTTGGTTTCTCTTGTCTTTTTGGAGAGATGGTAGCAACATCCAACATTCTAACAATAGTACCTGTTCATCGACTTGACCTCTTTCCAACAATTTATAGACATCATCAACAAAAATGCTGGTGCACATTGTTAAGACAGAAGGACCACAGGCCCTGTTCAAGGGTTGGCTGCCAGCGTTCCTTCGCCTTGGACCACATACGATTGTTACATTTATTGTGCTGGAACAGCTCAAGTTGCTTGTACACCGGAAAAAAGACTAGCCTAGACTACCAAATAGATTTTCAATCAAAACACATACACATTTTATACACCAATTTAATGCAACAGGAATTGCCTAGGGGATGAAAGGAGAATACATCTGAGGTGTAAACACCGAGGAGCAGATTTTACATTTCCAGCTTTTTTGCTTCTTGGGTGGGTAGAGTAGAGCTTGTTTGGGGAGGAGGTTGAGCAAGACAAAAAACCAAATTCTCTGTCATTTTAGACTTTGTGTCTCAATATCCCTTTTGGCTGACAAATACTGGTAAAGGGGATGGCGTGCCTCAATGTGGGATATTCGTGTTCTTCTCCTCTCCTCCTCTTTCTTCTTTGCCTTCATAACCTGTCCTTGCCTTACAACAACATTCAAGCTCATTGAGCATTGCTTTCATTGAAGAGCATCTTTTGGCATTACAAAGCTTCATTTCATAGAAACAACAAGAAAGTTCGACCTATCTGCTTCACCCGTTTTCTTCCTTCCCGGCCAACCTACTGCTAATATTGTCATTATTGCAGTCAACACATTCACTGTCTTTGGCGTACATACTCCCGAGTTTTATTTTAAAACAACAATTATTGAACGTGTTTCGTGTTTGGTTCATCAAAGAGAATATATAAAACACAATGACTTCGTTGATTCTTTCGCCCAACACCGATCAAGAGCTATCTCAGATCCTCAACAAGGATCCCTATCGTATCCTTGTCCTCATCTATTCGACAGCATGGTGCAAGAACTGCAAGCGACTGAGTAAACTATTAGCTCCTGCCCTCGGAGAAAATAGAACATCTCGTGTTGAAGAGTGATCTGGCTGTGTATCTTGGGATCTATTGTTTTGACACTTCGTGTTATATTTACCTGAAATGATAGATGATGGTCTGGAACGCCTTGCCCAGACCCTGTCCAAGGTTGCAACATTTGTGCACGTTGACCTGGACGTTCTTGAGGTAGGATGACAAGGTATTAGCTGGGATTGGTTGGCTTTTTTATTGGTTATCTTAGCCTTGACTCGTGAGACTTTTAGCATCTACTAGATGCCAGCAATGCTCATCCCTAATACCCATTCCTACATGCATATCCTCACTTTCTTTTACGATGGGTTCAAATAACGTTGAGAGATGCCCCTTATTCTATATTTTTTTCTTTGTCATTCTCCACAGTGTTATCAAGAAGATGGTCATATTCCTTCCTTTCCATTAATGGTTCTTCGAGAACGCCGCCCACGTTAATTTGAAGATGACACTAGAAACTGATCCTTAGCCCAACCTTTTTGTTCCCCTGCCCCCCCCTTTCCTCCCCTTCTTTCCTCCACGTTTCCATATTTTTTGTCCAACAAAATTAAGGAAGCGCCAAGGTTGTACAAGATTGAAAATACACCCACGTTCCAATTCCTGCGTGGCCCCGTGTTGCAGTCGACCATCAATGCGCGTCAGTTGCCCAAGAAGGCGACGCCAAAGGAGAGTGATGAGCAGCTGTTGGTGTGGATCGAAGACCGTGTGCGATCATTTGCTGCACACTGGAACCGGTCCTACTCCAAGATCACTGATCATCTGGCCTTTTCACCCAGCTTGACCGAGAAGGAGATTACCGATGGTCTCGTCCGTGTCGGTTTCAAGAGCGTGATTGCAATGGAGTCCAAGGAGGATCCAGGTATGTGTGCCGTAGCATTTTTTTTAACAAGAACGATGAAGCGATGTAGAGGAGATTCTCTCGATTGCCAAAAGACTTTCTTACATTTTTTCCCCCTCTTCACCCCACTCTACTTACTAACTTATAGCTTATCTACCAAAGGAGGCCGACTTGTGGAAGGCACATGGTATTGGATATACCCACTACCCTATCAAGGTACCGAAACACATGCGCACACATGTACATATACACACTCCAATGATACATGTTCAAGCTCTAACACATGTACATACTTTTCCAATGTGTTTTGCTTCCTTAATACCATCTTCTTTTTTAGAACGTGGATGAGATTGGACTCCATGACTTTGACGAGATGCTGAAACTCATTGAGACGCTTCCAGGTCCGATCCTGATCCATTCGGACATTGGACAGTTGGCAGCCATCTTTGTGTTTGCAAGCGTTGCCAAGCTGCACGATCGCCCTGGCCACGAGGTGTCGACCTGGGCCAAGGAGCTTGGCTTTGATTTTGACGGCCTTGGCCGTCTTACGACCATGATTACGGCGTGGATCAATAACAAGTGATC